>SRHC01003203.1:0-98505 GCA_004794325.1 Pomacea maculata
TTATAATGTTATCACTTAATTTCAACCTTTTACTATAATTTCTCTTGTAACTAAGCCTTCAAGGTCTTAGAATGAAGTCATGGCTTATGAAATGTTCTGTTGATAATGTGACAGAAGGTCGAGTACCCATAGAAGTACATGGCCAGAAGTCGAGACTGTGTTCCCTTATCCCAGTCAAATTCGCCATCCTAAGAAAGAAACTTTACTTGATCAATTCTGAACACAATGTTACACAAATTAAATTTATTATTGATAAATTTCTTTATTGAATAAACAAATATAATTATTGTAAAATTAATTGATGGATTCATAAAATACAAGTGTTCACATTTTATAATTAGAGAAAGGCAAATCATAAATGAAAGTAAGCGCACGCAGACACATACACACGTGCGCACGCACTCACACACACGGCATGTTATTATTATAATTATCAGCAACTCATTTATACTGTGTTAGTCATACTGCGTGAAAGGTTTGCAAGTTAAGGACGAGGCTTAAACTGTTAGCAAGATTATAAAGTCAACGGACAAGTCGACCCTGCTCACGTTGACAGACAGGCTTGATTTCGTGATATCCAAAGTGCAGCCACTTTCAGTGATCCTGTCTTCAGCCGCTACATTCTGTTCAGTCACATCCGGGTAAGCGAGGGTCAGTTTGGTAGCGAGGCTGTGTGTAGCTAAGATACTATCATTCGCCTGGTGGTCGGAAGTGACGTTGACTGGAGGCGCGCGCACCATGCAGATGATGGCCACACTGAGGTTCACTCGAGTGACGTACAGGATGAGAAATCCAAAGGAAGAGAGAATAGCGAAATTCCATCTTTGAGAACAGAGTGCAGGTGCTGCGTAGATAGAACAAGACCAGTTGCATATCTAAAGTAAAATCTTCACTTCACATCACGTAAAAAATAATCTTACTTGTTTTTTTTTTTTTTTGTCAAACGGTATCAAGGAGGTGAATATGTGTGGTTCATTAGCTTAAGAATGTTGCTAAAGGAAGACAGCGCCCAAGCACTAGTAAATCAGGCACCCCGGGTGTTGGCTGGGCGGGGAACACGCTTCCGGTGCTGGGCCCGGTATGGTAGGGTTTGAGATTTAGCGGTAGTAATAAAAAGATAAAAACAGTAACAGGTACCCTGCGCTATACGTCATCGGCTGAGCAAAGATCAGTGTAGCGAACAGCTACACGCTTTTATATTTATAAAAATGCATTTATTTTCTTATATTTAGCTATTTCATTTTTTTTTTCTCTTTTCGTGACCTTTAAACTTTTTACTCGATATGGAAGCTGCATTATTGCTGACTGTTATCTTTGTCGTTGTGATCATAGTATACAACACACCGATTAATTTTGGTACACTTTTTCCAAAAATTGTCGAAGTTTGTCACATGTTTTGCAGTACAGTTACTTTCTGTGCTATTACCGTCTCCGGGTCTTAAGAGTTGAGGCTGGAGGCTTCAAAACACTTTATAATAAAAGGGCAAGGACAGATAGCATTTCATCACTACTGGTCATCATTAAAGTGTCAGTGATAGATTAACTTGCTTCAAACATAATAGGAATATAATTGTTTAATTAGACATTAATATACTAGTAACACATGACAGTGTTATGTACTTTTTCGCTGCAACTGGGCAATACAACTCTCAGTGTTACGAAAAAGTCTAAACCAGCCCTTCACCCTATTCTGTAAATTAGGAACAATTTTTGCTGGAGATCGGAATATTCCTAGTGTTTTATACATGGTAAGCACTGGTGACATGCTCCACCAATTACGGTATAGATTTTAAAGTGCCTCACCCTTCGGTAAAATCTCTTCGGAGTACACCATCGTATCGGTGGCTTATGTCTTCTGAGGTCTGATTCTGTAGGGCAAGAAAAGTCTGAACACAGTGACATTGGGACGGTACTGTGTTCAGTTTTCTTTTACTTGTAGATGGAGCATGCGTACACCTTAACTAATCGCTTCCTGTCATGCGCGGTCACTCGACAAATGCGTGGCGCACCGGGTTATAGTGTGGACTAGACGACCATCTCATGCAGTGTCATCATTCAAAAAGCAAATTATCATGCTTGGAGAACTAAAAGCAATCTTATGCAAGTTAATCGAAGAGCGAATTATTATTCCTTCATTACATTGCTTCATTACCTTGCAGAAGATAGAAGGAACTGAGACCCCAGCAGCAAGATAGTGAGCTTACAGAAAGGTGAGATACGTTTTAAACTGTATACAGCCTGTATATCAGATGCTAACTTTAAAAACTTGTTCTTCCCTGCAATTTATATTGATGTATGCAAAAAGACTAAGTTATTTATTACTTACAAACAGAGGCATTCACATCAAACTGAATGCATACCTGACGATTTAGACACAATGCTGCTTTGTTTTTCACTTTATTTCCACTCTCTCAGAGAGCCTTCAAGTGCTTAGACATGTCCTTTCCTCCGAACATCTGCTGTATATTCATGCTCAATCCATGTCTGTGGCTGGATGTGAGTATGTTAGTGAAAATAAACTTGTGGAATCTTCGACTAACTTACGCGGGTCCTGAAGAAGATCAGCAAATAGAAGACATTGTCTGAAGCATATCTCTAATTAGCCTTTATTAGTCATACTTCATCAAATTTGGTCTCGTGTACACCGCGTAAGCAAATTTTTACTTCGTAAAGGTCTTTCTTGTATAGAGTCAAAACACTTCAATTAATACATCATCGCATTACTTTGTGCTGTCTGTAGTGTACGCAGGTCAATTTTGCCACTTTTTTAAAGATAAAAAATTAAAATTATATTAATCAGATTCTGCTTTTGTGGCTGCTAAAAGATGGCGCTCTTCTGTTGTAGAGAGAGATCATCGTTAGTTTCGGGTGACGTCCCCTAGAGAAACGTCTTTACGCTCGGAGGAGGTATGAGTATTATTCTCGTTGTTCTCATCCCCCTTATCGTTCTCTCCTTTTACAGTGACGTCCACAGGTGGAGGAGCCGCCCAGCTCTGTAACTCTCCCTCCGCAAAGATGCCGTCACCATCGCTCCCACAACGTAAATGGAGGCGCAGACGTAGAACACGTGACGCCATTCTTCAGCTGTTCTCTGAGTTAGGTCCACAGAAAAAGTTTATTATTAAAATATGCAATAATGATTTAAAACTAAATGAGACTAAAGATATATACTAACGCATAGACTAATGACATTGGCCATGTCTGGCAAAACATTTCTTGCAGTTCACTCACGTTCAACCACCAGCGGAGCGACCATGCCAGATGCCGTGGCACCCGTATTCGATATGGCAGACGTCACCCCAGTATGTCTTTTTATACACAAAAGTAAATTGAAGATGACAGAGAAGTAAGACTGCACAGCACAGAGAATGACTTATACATCAGGTCTAACCAAACTAGGATGTCATCAGGACATAACATCGCATTCACCGTATAACGTATTCAACTTTGACCGCTGTGATCTCGGAACGTTCTTTAGTTATAACAAAGTCTAATGTGACATGCACGAGTATTCATCCTGTGTATACGTGCATGGATCAAACCAAATACGCAGCCACTATCAAGTTGGATACCTGTGTGATGGAACATAGCCTAGCTGACAAAGCTGTGTCATGAGTATCTCAAACTCGAAGATCTCACTGCGGTCAATTAATATTTTTATTACAATCGACTACTACATTGAGGACTACAACTACGTTTGTTTTTACCTTTAACTTAAATAACATTTTTCATACCTAGGAGCCAAATCAAAGAAATTGACAAGAAAACCTCCGTTGCTCAGGCCATGGAAACAAAGACAAAGGCACAGCAGCAACACCGCCAGGGGTCGCTGAGTACAGCACGTAGCCAGCAGACACGATGCATGTGGCGGATCCAGATGACGCTGTTTGGAGCAGAAAACTTTCGTCAGATTTCTGAATGTAAAGTGTTGCATTGCTTACACTGGTCAACACTGTAAACTGTAAGTTGTCTGTGCTGAGAACGAATATGTCAATGAAACATTTTTACTGGCTCTCATTTTAAAGATGTTTGACAGAATTCATTTGTTGACCCATGTTATTCACCCTAAGGGGAGTGAAAGTAAGTAGTTCATTCAGTCAACGACTTGGCTCTATGACCTATTCTGGTGTATCAGGCTCCCATATAAAGCTCCAGTAACTTTTCTATACTGCCCTCCTTACTGACCAACTGGCCACAAAGCTTCATTAGTGCAAGTTTTATAAACCACTAACTTCTTTTGACTTATTTTTGATTTCACTAGATTGTAAGTCTTTGATTTTCTCAATAATCAGCTCTACTCAGCCTTACAATATAAGAAGTCCCAGATATGACCATACCCACAAAATGGAAGAGCTTTCTGGTGTTCTTGGTGCTGAGGACGCCCCTGTTTCTCAACGTGTCCGCCACCTGTCCCGACAAGGTAGACATCACTGCTTCAAACAAATAGGGCAAGGCCGATAGAACACCGTTCTGAAAGCAACAGGCTGGATACATAAACCCACAAAACCTGGATTACATCACCAATATGTTCATCAGCCAAACAGTAATTCCTGCACACACACCACATTAGTTGTGATTGTAAGTCATTGCTTATGTGATGTACTTCCATCATTTGTTTTCTAAGCCCCGGTAAGTTTATGTTTTTTCAGATGTGCAGACTGTACCTGTTTGATATCAAATTTCAATGACTCCTTCATAAAAGCAGGTAGTGATGTATGCAGTGTATATACAGTGTATATACTAGACACATCAGCAACAACACACGACCAGAAAGGAGCTGATGTAAAAATAGCTCTCCATGGCGTTGGCAATGTTTCCTTAAGGGAAAAAAAACACAATATATATCACACAGAAATAAACTATTTTTCATCTACGTCTCGCAGTACATCTGTATACAATATATACAGCCTCCCACTCTATTTTTGATACCGAAAAATGCACTCATTCGCTTGTTTAAGAATCATTAAAAATCATCGCGCGAACATAGCCACTGAAAATAATAAGACTGACCAAACAACAAAAGACAGAAGGAAAACAACAAAATCACAAAAAGATCCAAGTTTCTTTCTGATTAATTCAATACTGGCCATTTGTGTTACATGATAACAGTGCCTACAACAAAAGACGATAAAGATATTTGACAATAACCAAGGCAGTACCTTTTTCTCCAGGGTGTCCCCAATGGAACTCTGTATGTAGTTCCTTTCCACCTCGCTGATCCTCTTGTGTTTAGCTGGTGTGTCGGCCGTCACTATACACCACACCACGACCCACATGAGGTTCCCTACACCTGTATTACATAACAGTTATACTAGATTTCCCCATCAATAACAATCAGTTAGAAAATCAAAATACTTTTTTACAAGCAGCCGAAATATATATATATACGGTATTTCTTGGATTTTAAATAATATAGAGAAAGATGACTACGTCTCCATCTTATGAACCTATTTCAGTTATCCTGCTAGCTTTCTGTCTAATTATGAAATATAGACAGAAGTGTTTACTACCAGACAGGTAGAATATAGAGCCCCAGCCGTTGTCAAACCCATAAACACACAGAAGGGCGGACAGCGAAAAGGTCAGAATATTTCCAGCTGGAAATCCTTTAGAACAGAAGGACAAGTTAATTAGTGAACAATCTTCTCCTCCTGCCCCACCTTACTTAAGACGCACCCACCCACACACACATATTTACAATTATCGCCAATGGAACCAGACTCGACTGCTGTTCACGTAAATGGCAACAATGACTGTAATTAGTACAAAACAAATATTTTTATTTCACCTGTGACGCAGAATGACATTAGTTTGCTCCTCTCCAGCTTCGGAGCCCATCTGCCCATGATGGAGAAAACGCAGGGAAGAGAGACACCCTGAAAGATACCGTAGAACACCCGAAATTATACAAAAGCTGCAAGTGAGATGTAAACAACGAAACCAACAAAGGTCTATGATGTGTTTACTGTAGAAAGTCAGAGAACCAACAGTCCTATCGCCATCTTTCTGAGTAGCACATTAAGAATGAACCAGCATGGTGCGTTCATCGAGTTTGAAAGATTACAAAGTATGATGTGAACAACCTAAACATGTAGATACTTTGTACCTGCATTCAAAATCACTTTTTGAGATCATTCTATGAATTTCATGAGTTAAACTTTCATAACCCTGGAGCATAGCTCAAAGAGGATACCAAGAGCGACCACTGTTATATCATGAATCTATAACCCTTGGATTACTCGCAGGCGACTTTTTTCAAGTCACTCCCAGAACGAAGTATTACAACCGCGGTACGGAAGTCTGATCGTCAAGTGCTGGCCGAGACTAGAAGCGGAGACTTCGCACATGGTCTCGGTATACAGTCAGTCGTCCACCTGTACACGTGCGTGGTTACACGAGAGCTTGAAGCCAAACCACCTTCTCTTAGATTCGGGCGTGCCGGACTTTGTTCTGACGATCGTGACAAGCTTTTATAGTTTTCGCACACTGATACCAAAGAGAATTAACTTTACTGATACTCATCGAAGGTCGGCATGGCAGCGGATACATCCGGGTCAGCGTGGTTTCACTTTACCGACTGTGGCCGCTCTCGCTATCCTCTTTGCTAAGACTAACCGCTGCTAGTCCCAGGAGAAACCTGAGGGCGTAGACCAGGTAGACGTGGGCACGTGCAGCCAGGGGCGTGGCCAGCGTAATGAGGGCACAGATGGTTTGACTAACCGCCCACACACGCCGCCCACCGTAGCGACCGGCCAGCCAGCCACCCGGAATTTGAGTGAAAATGTACCTATTCATTAAAAAAATGTTTACGTAGGTTATGTTTTATCTTTCAACCAAAAATTTAGTCTGTGCTATTGTAACCCTTAATATGTTGCTAACATTTGAAACCTTGAGCCAAAGGATGGAGAGTTATCTCGCTTTAAATTTTTCTATCTCTCCTACGTTGTCATCAGCTGCTAACAATTTATTTTTCCCCGGTAATAAAAGATATAGATACTCTAGATTTCCAATTGCACTTTTATTTCAAGATGATAAGTACAAAATGCTCCTCTCACATACCCGTAGAAATACATGGACAAAAGCAGAGATTGCGTCCTCTTATCCCAGTCAAATTCGCCATTCTGAAAAAAAGCTCACTTCTTACATTTTGAACAAATTATTTGACGAATGAAAAAATCGAAGTAGAAAATGATTTGTGTAATTAAAGAACAAATGTGATGGCGAAATGTGTGCAAAAGTAATTTATAAAAAAGCACGAATACTCAACATAATAAAAATCTAATGTAAGCAAGAAACATAATTATATATATGTACAATGAACGAGATTGGCAGACAGATAAGAAGACACACGGAATATGGATTGGACATATATCAGGACAAAAACAGAACCAGACAAAAGGTCAAAATAACATCTATTGCGAAAGGTCTTAAATAGGTCTTTAATTTTAATGTCTTAAAGAATAAAACTACTCGCGGATTGCAAACTCAAAAGAAGAAACAAGAGCCACTACTCTCGGCTTAAACTCTCCTCACATTCCAAGATGAGACAGGTTTCATTTCCAGACCGCAGTCATTTTTATCAGTTGTATACTCCTCTGCTGTCTTGGTGTCTGCAGTCACATTCAGAAGACCAGCGCTGACTTCAGAGGTGAGTCCGTGTTTTCCCAAGTGTCTTTGATCCACGGAAGTGACGTTGACTTGCGGCGCGCGCACCATGCAGATGATGGCCACACTCAGGTTCATACGATCAACGTAGGCGAAGAACAAGCCGAAGAAACACATTGAGGCGAGGTTCCATCTGTGAGAACAAAGTACAGGTGCTGCACGGATAACAATGTACTTGATGAACATTAAAAAACTCATTTACATATTCCGAAGACCTGAAACTAAGGGGAACATGATTTTACAACGGTATAAGTTCTTATGTTTCAAGTTAAACTTTCAATGACTGATGAAGTCTTCTTTGTTCAATTAGACGAATTTTAATTTTACCTTTAGTTATCGGCAGGGTCTTCTTTGGCACCAAAGAGATAAATGTTCTGGGCTTGCCTGTCTGAATGCCATTTGCATTGCAGTTTAGTCCCTTTTTGCGAATAGCAGATTTATTCAGTGGAGGAAGGCTAGTCAGAGAGCGTAGATATAGAGAGGCTGCACTTCTTCTTTGTCCTTACTTGTTCAGAAAAGTTTCGAATTTAAGCTCACTGACATGTTCAAGAAACATTTCTTATAAAAACTATAATTTTTTTGCCTGTAACTTTAAACAGTTGCACGCTCCATCCATCGACTGCTGACACTGCAGAAAATAGTTTCAAATATATCTCACCCTTTGGTACGTCCGTCATTGCGATGTTGGCTTTGTGCTGAATGTTCCCAAGGGCGAGGACTGAAAGGTCGCCGACTGACGATTAGTCTACAGGTGCTGGAGGTGAAACTGATACTCATGATGTAACATCGAAAATCAAAGCATGCACACACCTTGGCTAATTGCTTGCTGTCATGCGCAAGTAGAAGACACAAGCTTCGTTCTAGTTACATTGTGATAAGAAAAAATTAACATCTCTGAACTGTTTTGTTCACTTTGTACAATCACCTACTTTTGCAATATTATATGTATGTAAAGGCTTCCTTTTGTCTCAGATAATTTATTTAGTAAAACAGTGTTTGCTTAACATGACCTCAGTTTCTACAATTTCTTTTATAAGTTACTTAGAAGTTCTGTGTTTGACTTATATGATCAAATTATGTCGGTCAAGTTTACCCGCAAAACTAATGTTTTTGACAGAGGAGCCTGCAGGCAGGATTGAACGAACATCCGCAAAGACCACCTAGTCATCATTTTAGCCCGTACTTGCTAATGACAGCTTGGGTAGGTCTACCCCCAGTGTAATCAAGGTTTCTACATACACAGCATGTTGTTGGGCAGCCAGGTTACAGCCTTGTACTAAAACAAACCTTGACTAATCTCTTAAAAATGTGATGACACAGTGCTGATACACAGAAACAGAAAAGACGATTATGCAGGACTCTGATCCAAAAAAAAAGCAGTTTCGTGATGTGGCACTTTGCAAATACTAGCTAAAGACGTTTTTATTATATGTGGTTGTCTGTAGGATGTCAAACATTAAAAAAATAGATATACGTTTCCAAGTTATATCGATATTTACGGAAACTTTTTTTTAAAATTAAAAGCCTTCAGGTTAAAATAAAGGTGTATTGTCGATTTAGACATAATAATGATTTATTTCGTACTGTTTACACGGTCCTGAAACAGTTTTCAAATGCTTATGACGGTGAGTAAACATGGCGAGCTTACAAGTTACATGGGGTAAACTTGTATGTAACCTTAAAGTTAAGCCGACTTATTTTACGATGATGAAACCTCAGGTTTAAATCGTTTAATTATCATAGTCAAACTGAAACACAGCAGTAACACCACCAGCAGACTGGGATTCCACAAAACACTTTCAGCTTTCTATCTATAATGCTGTCTCATTTTTATTACCTGGGTATAACTTTACAAATAAAGGTGAACATTACCCAGTTCATCCATTTATCGAGCCACTCGTCCATTCTTTATGGTTTCTTCAAACACTTGCATCAAATAACCCACCCATAAACACATTCCCATTATTTTCATTCACTCTCACGTGTAAACACCACCAGGTCAACGTTGATCAAATTCGTTTTTGTTGTATAAAGTGAGAATGTGTTCAAGATGTTTCTGAGGCTCTAGACATATGTTGCAGGTCTTTATAGGGGACAGTAGATCGCCATGTTAGCAGTAAAGGTCTCCAGAGAAACATCCTTACGGTCAGAGGTTATGCTATTCTTACTGCTTTATTTTTCTGTTTATATTTCCCTCTCTCTCTCTCGTCTGCTTGTGTTTCTTTGGTGTACGAGTGACTCTCTGTCATAGAAAAATATGAGCTCTTTAATAATAATAATAATAATAATAATAATAATAATAATAATAATAATAATAATAATAATAATAGCCATGACCTTACCACCCCTCATTCTGCTTTGACTGGTCAGTCTGCGGAAGAGGAAAGTATTGGCGCGCATGCCAAAAGCAACATCCGGCAAATTTATCTAAAAACAAGGAAAACACGTGGCTCGCTTCTTTTTCAATTTTACCATTAGGAGAAACAGAGATGTAGCGACAAGAGTCACAGACGATGAGGAGGGTCAAGAGGTGAACTGAGGGAACAATATCCGTTGTATCAATCCGCCCTCTGTCCTATGTAACACCTATGAAGGTGACGGTGTGTATCAATAAAAGAGATCAGGCGCTTATGAAGGTAGCGAGTTGCCCAAATATACTCTTTTGTGAAGTTGTCCCCAGATCGTTTATGGGTTGATACTTTGTGGACTAATCGCGGTGTCTGGCATAGTGCCTTGTTATATTTTTCAGACGCCTGTCTTTAAAAGAAGCAACTGAAAAACAAGGAAACAAAAAGTCAGAATTAAATCTCATACATTTTTTAATCACAAAAAGCAGCATTCGTGTCAACGCATTACGATTCACAGAACTATGAGGTTTGTTTTATAACCTTACAAAAAAGACATCTCTTTTCTTCTTACCATAATGTGACTAGAACGGTCCACCACACCATAAACGCATGTCAGGAGTCCATTAGTCAAGGCATAGTCGACGTGTCTGCTTGACTATGGGACGATGTAACGGTGACTACCTTAAGTTTAATCGTAGTCCTGAAAAGTAGTGAAAGGTCGACTTCGGACACAGGCAGCAGGAGCTGAAAAGTCAACAGAAAGAATGGCGGGATTACCAAAGGGTGAGATACGTTTTAACTGTATACAACCATGTACTACATGTGTAGAGCATGCCACTGATAAAAGTAGTGGGAGGAAGAGTTATTGTTTCCGTAATAAGTTGTCGTTGGAGCAGCCGTCGTTTATGTCAGGTGAACTTCTAGTTTTCGCTGGTTTTTTAACAAACCTAGGTTCTAAAAGCAGTTCTATGGAAGTACAGATTAGAAAAGTAGATGGATGATCCCCGCCTTATTCATGCAAACCACTTACTATTTATAATTTAACTTGCTATCAAAATCCTGTTGCACTTTATAACCATTTTGAAATAATCTGTTATCTTTAGTTGAAGGTGTGCAAGGCATGTGAACTGTAGTCTAATGTTTAGCTTGTCTTCATCTCACAGCGCCTGCACTTGGTTCTCAGCGATGGAACCTCGCCATTCTGTGTTTCTTTGGATATGTTGTTATGTATGCTGCTCGAGTGAACCTGAGTGTGGCCATCATCTGCATGGTGCGCACACCACGTGTCAACGTCACTTCCGCCGCTCTAAGAAACGTTAGTAAACATGACCTCACCTCTGAAGTCGGTTCTGTTCTTCCGGAGATGACCTCTGACACCATTACAGCAGAGGAGGATGGGGATGCTCAAACTGAATGTGGTTTAAACAACATAAATCCAGTCCAACCTTTAAACGTGAGGACAGTCATATTGCCTACCCTTTCCTTTTTATGTTCTGTTTGGAAACTGTTAGTGGATTTATCAAAGACGTTTTCAAGAGCTTTTAGATTTTTGTCATTTTTGCCAATTTGTTTGGTTCTGGTTCTTCCGTCTCACTGTGTCTTTTTTCTGTGTGTATCCGGCGTACTTTCTGTCCACCTCTTGTTGTGTATGTCTGCTTGTCTAGTTCCAATTCAAGTTCTCTGTAAAAGTATTCGTCTTATGCTCATGTAATTTGTTCTTGTTTTATAGTCACTCATTTCTTTATTCCATTCGATTATTTCTATTAAACAAGAAATTTATTTATAAGCTATTTCAATCATCAAGTAATTTGCTTAAGAAGTATGTTTTTTCAGGATGGGGAATTCGACTGGGACAAGGAAACACAATCTCTCCTTTTGGCCATGTACTTCTACGGGTACGTCAGAGATTACAACAATCAGCACTGCATGAACATCTCTACTCAGCCATGAGGGCAACAGAACATTTAAAGCACTTACTGCTTTTATGATCAGAAAAATACCTCGAAATTTACAATCATTAAGGAAACATCGAATAAGATAGATAACTTTTTCTGAAGAAACTCGAGAGGTTTGGGGTTTTCAAGAATCAAAATTTCAAACTTTGCCAAACCTTGGATTGCTCATATTGCATAGCTTATGACGCTGGCTTAAAAAATTAAAAATCATTTTTGTAAAGAAAACCTCTTTTTGTTGTAGGTACATTTTCACACAAATCCCGGGTGGTTGGCTGGCCGGTCGCTACGGTGGAAGGCGTGTGTGGGGGGTGTGTCAAACCATCTGCGCCCTCAGCACGCTGGCCACGCCCCTCGCTGCACGTGCCAATGTCCATCTAGTTTATGTCATTAGGTTTATTCTTGGATTAGCAGCGGTCAGTGCTAGTTATACCCTAGTAATAGTAAACATTCAACTCTGGATAAATGTCTCGACATAGCAAAAGTGGCTTGTCAAAGCGTTTACACATTATATAGAGTCTGGGTTTCTCATCTTACTTTTTAAGATTGATAAAGCTCGATCAACAAAACAATTAGGTTTACTTTAATTTTGCTGAATAAGAAGTTTTCCACTGGTCTGTGCTGTTTTTCTGAGCTTCTGCCATACCGTATCACACACGTTTATGGTTTTTATTCTGTTTCACTTGCAGCCTTTATTTAACCCAGGGTATTCTGTGGTGTCTTGCAGGGTGTCTCTCTCCCCTGTGTTTACTCCATCATGGGCAGGTGGGCGCCCAAACTGGAGAGGAGCAAGTTAATGTCCTTCTGCGCCACCGGTGAGTTTACATGAAAATAATCTTTATTCTTTTATTTACTGCAGACATTGAAGTTAAAAAGAATGTGTTTTCTGACAAGATGAGCGATAAATTTCTCGTATCTGTTTATAAAGGTTTAGTATGTAGGTATCAATGGAAGGATATTTCTCTGTTTTAAAGGTTACTCAGTTGGAAACGTTTTGACCTTCTCATTGTCCGCCCTGCTGTGTGTTTATGGATTTGACAACGGGTGGGGATCCGTATTTTACTTAACAGGTAGTAAACACTGTCTATATTTTATACACATTTAGTTATTAAAAGACTAAAATTAACATTTATGAGCCAAAATGGTCGTTGTTTCTGAATAAAGTTTGTAAAATAGAAATAGTAGTTATATTTTATTTAATAAAAGTAATTTACCAGTTTAAACGATGTTGTTACTAATAAATTAACTATTATGAAAATTGTAATGTAGGTGTAGGGAACCTATTGTGGGTCGTGGTGTGGTGTACAGTGACGGCCGACACACCAGCTCAACACAAATGGATCAGCGAGGTGGAAAGGAACTACATACAGAGTTCCATTGGTGACACCCTCGAGAAAAAGGTAGGTACTGTCTTTGTTACTCTAACAGCTTATTTACATGTATGTAGACACTTATTTATGTAGTAAGCATGTCTCTAACAGTGAACCACACATGAAATAGATCAGACAGATATAGGTTTTAATGTTGTTGTTTAGCTGCTTCCTTTCTATTTCTTGGTCCATCATTATTAGCGTCATTGCGTTCTACTACAACAACAACAACAACAGCAACAACAACAACAAAACAGTTTTAGATCTAGAATCAGGATAGTATGTAGATCAACACAGTAAAACTGTAGACGAAACAACACCAAACAGGAAACAGTTAAGTTGCTAGGAAGTCGTTCGCCATCTTCTTTAAATAGTTGTTTTGCTACTGAATAATATTATTCTTTCATTCATGTCAGCAAACACTACTCCCAACGCCATGGCGAGCAATTTTCACATCAGTTCCTTTCTGGGCGGCTGTTATTGCTGAAATGTCTGTAATATACACTTCATACACCCTTCTGACGTCACTTCCGGCTTTCATGAAGGAGGTGTTAAAATTTGACCTCAAGCAGGTAACAACGCTCAGATCAGACACTTGGAGACTTCACATTAGTAAAGTGTGTTATCCACACACCATCCCCTCAAACATTTATTTGCATCTCTGTGTGTGTGTAGTTTTGTGTGTGTTATAAATTAACTTGAAGTCGACGCATAATTGAGTGTAAAAACAGGAAAGGGTAACGATGGGTGTCTAGCTTTATGGACAAATGTCTGCTGTAGAGTTTGTGGATTCACCTTGATGTTTCCATCAGAATGGCGTGTTGTCGTCCTTGCCCTTCGTGTGTGAAGCGGTGATGTCTGTCCTGTCAGGACAGGTGGCGGACAGGCTGAGAGAGCGGGGCGTCCTCAGCACCAAGAACACCAGGAAGCTCTTCCAGTTCATGGGTACGTCTCTACTTTCACTTGCGATATTGTCTGGAGAGCAGGATAGATTACCACTGTAAGACGATAAAGAGAAATCAATCGGATCAAAATTATTTTTGGTTTAAAACATTCTGGATGAATGAGGAGTCACCATTTCTTTGTCAGTAAGCCGTACAATAGAAGAGAAGGTGGTTTGCTATATAAATGCGCATATGTTACATCAGGGGAGATCATTTAGGCTAAATAATCATGTTGGCATATCACCTGCTAAAGCATTTACACAATAGATACCTTTTTTTCACTGCACTTAGTGTCTAATAGTGATGATATTTTTTATCTCTACCTTTTATAGCCACTGTTACATAATTTTACCAAATAAACAGGTGGGTCAATGACATCGTGAACAACACATACATATAATTAAAATATCTTTTACTTCTAACAGCGTCCTTTGGATCCGCCATATGTATCGTGTCTGCTGGCTACGTGAGTTGTACACAGCGCACTCTGGCGGTGTTTCTACTGTGTCTTTGTCTCTTTTTCTATGGTCTGAACAGTGCAGGCTATAGTGTCAGCCATTTTGATCTCGCCCCCAGGTTCGTAATCTTATATTTGACTATAAGACAAAAGTGTTAATACTCTCGAAGTTGTGTGGAAGTGAGGTGTTAATCGACTAACTTAACAACTGGTGTCTATCTTCACTGCCTTCACCAACCCTCTTAGTCAGACACCCAGTCCACTGCTGGGTCATATGGTCATTTAATACTTTGTGTGAGTGTATCCGTCATCATCAGCAGTGTATAGCACAATATAAGTCGTGATGCATCAATGTAAGTGCCGCTGGGGTAAGGATGTGGACAATGTGGTGATGTCAGTGAACATCATGATGATGTCGTAGTTTATTTACACCTAGTGTAGTTCATTGTCCGTGTATTACGGTTTTAACTCTTTAACTTTAATTTTGTTTATGAAGACATGCTGGGGTGATGTCTGGCATATCAAACACGGCTGCTACGACCTCTGGAATGGCAGCTCCTCTGGTGGTGGGTGCCCTGACACCAAACGTGAGTGAATCACAGGAAAAGTTTTAAAAGGTTCCTATCTCTTGGCTAGTAAATTACAGTATTTTTTATTTCCATTTCTTTCTTCATCTGCTCTTCATATTCTTACCCACATTATTTTGTGGACTCGGTTGCAGGGAACGGCTGAAGAATGGCGTCACGTGTTCTACGTCTGCGCCGCGGTGTCCGTTGTGGGAGCGATGGTGTACGGCATCTTTGCGGAGGGAGAGTTACAGAGCTGGGCGGCGCCTCCATCTGTACAACAAGTTGTGGAATATCACAGTGTGAAAGGGGAAGACATCCACTCTACTTCCGACAGTAATGATGGTTCTTCCAGTGACGGTACCGCTAGTATCACCGACCTACAGTTTACTGGGAGAAAGAGGAGCATTTCAGATCCTTAGAAATGCTTACAAAATGTGCTCTTAAATTCTTAGACCTGTATAATATGTATACAACAAGAAAAACGAATCAATCTGTTTTTGATCTGTTCAAGATATAAATATTATGCCTTTTATTTGGTGATTTTCTTCAAGGCCTTAGTTAATCATTCACAAAAGCTATATAGAAGGTCTGATCAATCGTCTGTTGGTCAAAGGCATTGATTAAGATTCAAAGACTATTATTCCTACTGAAATGGGAAGCTTATCAAAAGTTGAGTCCACTATCATGAACTTTTGCTGGACTTTCGTGAAGCTGACTATAAGCTACTTTGGGACAATGTAAATTAAAGTGGGAGAAAGTGGAAAATAAAGATTGTCGCTGATGTATGCTATTTCTTAAAGGTATTTTGTTTATATCACTTGTTTATTTTAAAATAATATTACTCATCTAAGAAGATACTGCATTTCATAATAAAATAAAATATTTAGGACCTTTACAATTTTTATTTCATGTTTATAGGAAAGCTATCATAAGGTCTTTGTTGTACGAAGAGCAAACAATGGCGCCCTGACAAACCCGTTTACATTGTTGGCTTCTTACTGAGTGTAGTCTGTCGTTGGAAGCAAAGACTGTATCGTCACATACTGACAACATAAGCTGTTAATAGTTTGTTTCTACTCAGGCACACAAGTAGAAAGCACTCACCGTGACTAGCCCCTTCCTGACATGCGCGAAAAGCAGCGACACATTAATGTTGCACCGAGTTAACCACGTCAGGGATAGCAAGGAGCAAGGACAGTCTGCAGAAAAAGGATCCAAGTTTTGTGATTCTCTGTTTTTCTGCACAAACTGCTATCTTTTTGTGGCCAAGTTTCCTTGTGTTATCAAGCTGTGGTAGGCTGATGTATTGTTTCCATGACAACAATGGAAGTGAGAGAAAGATCTTGATGGAGGTATGAGAGCGTTCATCTTGAGTTAGCGCATGTTCTCATCCTGCAAATAGTCCACACCAGCGTGCGTAAGGTCCTCTCATGTGTTTATAGGTTTGTAGATTAGGGGTGAACAAAATACACAATCGCTCCCACAAAGGAAATTAAGGCGCAGACATAAAACACGTGACGCCATTCTTCAGCCGTTCTCTGAAATGAGATCCCATAAACAAGATCGAGGGAATTAGAAACAAATTATGTACCATGTCCTTCCCTACAAAAATAAGATTTATTTTTCATAAATTGGTCTATCTCTCATCTTGCATGTGCACACATCTGTGTATCCATGCATATACAAATTATCTGGGGTCTGGGTTTCTCACCTCGTTTCTTTAAGATTAATAAAGCTTGATCAACACAACGCCTGGGTTTACATTACATGCTTTGCTAAAGAAGTGTTCCTCAGGTCTGTGCTCTTGCTCTTAGTGCAGTAAACATGTCACACATATTTGTGATTTTGTTTGTTTGTTTGTTTCACCGACAGTTGTTGCATAACTCGGGGTATCATGTGGTGTCTTTCAGGGTGTCTCTAACCCCTGTGTTTATGCCATCATGGGCAGGTGGGCGCCCAGACTGGAGAGGAGCAAGTTAATGTCCTTCTGCACCACCGGTGAGTTTTCATAAAAATAGTTTACTTTATCTTTTACTTACTGCAGACGTGTCAGTTAAAAAGAGAAAGTTTTAGCAGACTTGATAAGTAATAAATTTCTCGTATCGTTTTATAATGTTAGAGTGTGTAGGTATCAATGGAAGGATTTCTTTTTTGTTTTGAAGGTTACCCAGTTGGAAACGTTCTGACCTTCTCGCTGTCCGGCCTGCTGTGTGCTTACGGATTTGACAACGGCTGGGGATCCATATTCTACCTGACAGGTAGTAAACACTTCTGATTTCTGAGAGAGAATAGTATTTTTTCTGAATTTTTTAATATAGTTCGCAAAACAGAAATACTAGCTATATTTGCTAGAAATATAAATAATTTAGCTACTTAAACGATAGTGTTATTAATAGCATAACCGTTGTGTAATGTAGGTGTAGGGAACCTCCTGTGGGTCGTGGTGTGGTTTGTGGTGACGGCCGACACACCATCTCAACACAAATGGATCAGCGAGGTGGAGAGGAAGTACATACAGAGTTCTATTGGCGACACACTCGAGAAAAAGGTAGAGTACTGTCCTTGTTATGCTATGTTACATGTTCTACACAGTCGACCACACATGAAACAGATCATAAAGATGTAGCAGTTATTTTTTGCTGTTTTTTCTCCATCTGTTCCTTCGTCCATCATTGTACATTATATCATTAAACCTAACCCTAAAGATTTTATGCAAATGGCAAGTCTGCAGACCGCATCTCGTCTGATCGCGTTCATCTACGCCAGTGTCTACACCACCGGGACACGGAATAAGCTCATTGCTTTCGACATTATCGTCAATTATATATTGTTTTGTGTGTGTTTTTATCTTTTGTAAAGCACTGTGAGCTTGCCTTTGACGACTGCGGTAAAGTGCTATATAAATACACTATTTTATCATCATCATCATCATCATCATCATCATCATCATCATCATCATCATCGTCGTCGTCGTCATTATCATCATCATCATCGTCATCATAAATCCAAACTAGCCAGTGAAGATCACAGGAAGTCAACAAGAACGCAAAGGTAGATTGATGTGAATTGGATTGTCGTAGAAGCAGACAAACAGTAACTAGCAATAATACATAGTTAGTAGTAACTAGATGCTATAAATACACAATCACAATAGTGTGTAAGCCAACACAGTGAAACGTTAGACGAAACAAGAACAAAGATCTGGCAGGATACAGTTGCGTAGGAAGTCGTCCATTATGTTTTGTTCCATTATCACAATTATTATGCTTTCTTTCATGTCAGCAAACACTACTTCCAACGCCATGGCGAGCAATTTTCACGTCAGTTCCTTTCTGGGCGGCTGTTATTGCTGAAATGTCTGTAATATACACTTCATACATTCTGCTGACGTCACTTCCGGCTTTCATGAAGGAGGTGTTGAAATTTGATATTAAGCAGGTAACAGCGTTTATACAGGACACTTGCTGGATACTTCACATTAGTACAATCTTGCCCTCCACCACCACCTCCTTTGTGTGTGTGTGTGTTTATGTGTGTATGCAAATGTGTATATAATTAGTTACAGTCGATGCATAACTGAGTGTGAAAAGAGGAGGTGGTGGCAATGGGTGTCTTGATTTATGGACACGTTGCTGCTGTACAGTTTGTGGATTCACCTTGATGTTTCCATCAGAATGGCGTGTTGTCGTCCTTGCCCTTCGTGTGTGAAGCGGTGATGTCTGTCCTGTCAGGACAGGTGGCGGACAGGTTGAGAGAGCGGGGCGTCCTCAGCACCAAGAACACTAGGAAGCTCTTCCAGTTCATGGGTACGTCTCTACTTTCACTTCTTGTATTGTTAAGTGAGCTGTAGTCCTGGAGAGGGAGAGAGTGACTGGAAGAGACTACTGACAAATGATTAAGATAAAAAGTACTATTTTAAATAGTAATAAGTGGGTTGGCATATTACCTACTAAAGCATTTACACATTGAACCACTTTCTTTCACTGCATTTAGTGTCAATGAATATTTTTTACTATAGATTAAAAAAAAACTATTCAATGATTTTGACCAATGAACAGATGGGTGAATAACATAGTAAACAACACATAATGATGAAAGAAATCTAATGAGAGGTTTTTGTGCTCCTAACAGCATCCTTTGGATCCGCCATATGTATCGTGTCAGCTGGCTTCGTGAGTTATACTCAGCGACCCCTGGCGGTGTTTCTGCTGTGTCTTTGTCTTTGTTTCCTTGGCCTGAGCAACGCAGGCTTTAGTGTCAGCCATTTTGATCTCGCTCCTAGGTTTGTTATCTTATATTTGACTCAAGAATAAACAAAGAAATGATAGACGTAAACCTTGAGGTTGTTTGGCAGTGAGATGTTAATTGACTCCCTTAACGAGCTTAGTGCATTAATGTTGTTCATTGTCCATGCTCTCCGGTTTTACCTCTGTCTTTTATTTCTGTGAATAAAGACATGCTGGCGTGATGTCTGGCATATCAACCACCGCAGCTACGGCCTCTGGAATGGCAGCTCTACTGGTGGTGGGTGGCCTGACACCAAACGTGAGTGAATCGCAGGAAAACGTCTGCTAGAACAGACCAAAGTTATGAAAATAATATACTTCTATCTCTTGACTAGAAGATTACAGTTTTTTCAATTCAATTTTATTCTTCATTTGCTTGCCTTAGTCTTACTCGTCTTATTCTGTGAACTCGGTTGCAGGGAACGGCTGAAGAATGGCGTCACGTGTTCTACGTCTGCGCCGCTGTGTCCGTTGTGGGAGCGATGGTGTACGGCATCTTTGCGGAGGGAGAGTTACAGAGCTGGGCGGCGCCTCCGTCTGTACAACAAGTTGTGGAATATCACAGTGTGAAAGGGGAAGACATCCACTCTACTTCCGACCGTAATGATGGTTCTTTAAGTGGCATTACTGCTAATATCGCCGATCTACCGATTATTGAACGAAATACTTACAGAGGAGGACACGATAACTGCAAGATGCAGTCTGAAATTCATAGACCTTCGTAATCTGTGTGCAACAAGAAAAACAATAACTCTATTTTTGATCAGTGCAGAGGATATTACATAGTGCCTTTTATGATTTTTTAAGGCCTTGTTAGTTATTCACAAAAGTCACACAAAAATTCGTGTGAATCTTTTACTTTTTTACGGCCGGGTATTAACCACCGAACCTCAGTAAGCTGAAGAATTTGTTGTTTGTGTAAAGTAGTCCCTATCTATTTGTCAAAAACATTCAGTCGAACACTATTATTCATAATGATATGACTTTGAACCTAGTATTCTGAACTTTTGTTGAAGTTTGGTGATGCTGGCTATAAGCTTCTTTGGTAAACTGTTAATAAGATTGATGTGTTTGAGGGGAAGGAGCAGGACTTTGTTATTTACTGATGTATTTGTCTTTGCCCTTGTTTTTATTTGAAACCTGTATTCATCATAAATGTCTGTAGGGGAGGTAGTTGTGTATTTCTCTTTTGGGATCTGCCAGACTTTCGGTGAAACTATGTCGCATATTAATATTGTGATGTTATCCTTGTGTTTACATCCATTGGTAACTCTACGAAAGTATTAATAACCTAAAAATATCATCTTTACAAAACTATAAAAACAAAACTAATCAGCATTACAATTTCCGTTTGAAGTTTATTGAAAGCCTATTTGCATATTTTTTATTGTGTTGTACAAACAATAAATATGGGCGCTATTTACATCAGGTGGATATCTCACTGAGTGTAGTCTGTCTTTGGAGGCAAAGACTGTATCACCCCAAACTGACAACAAGAAATCAGCTTTTAATAGTTTTTTTCTGCTTCTTCACAAGCACACAAAAGAAATCACTCACACACCGTGACTAGTCTATTCCTGATATGCGTGAAATTAATGATGCACCGAGCTAGCCACACCGGGGATAACCAGGATTAATGACAGTCTGCAGAAAACTGATTCCAGTTCTGTGATCGTCTGCACCAACTGCTGTCTGTTCGTGGCCAGGTTACTCGAGTTTTCATGCTGACTTCTTTGTTTCCATTTCATTAATTTAACAGTGGTCTCAGAAGCTAGTACTTCAGTGTAATGCAAGCCTTACAAAGAATTGTAAAGCTGTGGTAGGCTGAGGTATCGTTTCCATGGCAACGTTGGAAGGGAGGCGAGATCTTGATGGTCGTGTGAGAACTGAAACCTTGTGTTAGCCAATGTTCTCATCCTGCAAATAGTCTCTCTGCTGTCACTGCTCAGGTCTTTGCAGGAAGGTGAAAGGTTGGTGGCTGAACCAAAAATACAGACGACTACTTAGATATTTTATCGCCGACAAAAAAGCAGGTACCGATGTGAGCAAATTAAAAATAAAAGACGGTTACATCAAAAGGATCATTTAAAACAGGATCGAAGAACATGCGCACATCTAGTGGAATCGTTTCCCGACAACCAATCACACGAATGTCTACTAGTTCGGACCGGGTAAATGAGAAACAAGATAAATCATTTGCAGTGTAATGTTGCAAACGAAAAAAAAAAGTTATACGAAAGTGTACATCAGTGTGCGTGGGTTCCTGCCATGTGCTTGTAGGTTTGTAGGCTTGTACTGGGTAAAATATTCAGATCAAAATCAACGTGTACCTGACGATTTAGGCATAATACTACTTTGTTTCTCATTGTTTACACGGTCGTCAAAGAGTCTTCAATGTTTATGCATATCTTTTCATCCGTCCATCTGTTTTATATTCAGTTCTTTAATCCACGTATGTGGCTGAATGTGAGTATGTGTGTTTCCGAAAAAAAGCTGTTGGCATTTCCGACTAACTTATGTCCTGAAAAAGATCCGCAAATAGAAGATAGTGTCTGAAGTACATCTTTACTTCGGTTATACATGTATTAATCCCACCATCAAATTTGGTCTCGAAAGCGAGTTCAAGCCATACTTTGTACAGATTTTTCTTCTATAGAGTTCAAAACAGGGTCAAGTAATAGTTGATTATATTTCTTTTTGTTGTACGAATTAAAAGCATGTCCTTTTTTTGCAAGATGTTTTTAAGCTCAAATAATCAGACTAGTCTTGTTGTTCTCCTTTCCTGGGGAGAGAAGATTGGAGTTGTTTGGGGTGACGTCCCCTAGAGAAACATCTTTTCTCTCGGATGAGGTTTGAGTGTGATTCTCGTTGTCGTCTTCCACTTTTGCACTTTCATATTTCACAGTGTTTTCCACAGGTGGAGGAGCCGCCCAGCTCTGTAACTCTCCCTCCGCAAAGATGCCGTACACCACCGCGCCTACAACGGAAAGCGCTGCGCAGACGTAGAACACGTGACGCCATTCTTCAGCTGTTCTCTAAAACAAGATTGAGGGAATTATAATTAATTATGTACCATGTACTTCTCTGCAAAAATAAGATTTATTTTCCGGTAATTGATCTTTCTTCTTCCATATGCACACATCGTGTATATGTTTACAGTTAGGTGGAGCCAGCTGAGCTAATAACGAGAGTTTGGGCCAAAGGACGACCCTCCCTGAGATTTACTCACGTTTGGTGTCAGGGCTCCAACGACTAGCGGTGCCACCATTCCAGGGATAGTGCCAGCAGTGTTTGTGATACCAAACATCACCCCGGCATGTCTTCATGCAGAAAAAAAACAGACGTTCGACATGTAAAACATAATGGTAGAGTCAACGTTTCTGTTGGGATCAGGATGCGGGCATCTGTCGTGCAGTTCCTGTCCTCCAGTACTTTAAACTTTATGCCACTTCAGCTGTACCTTGTTCGTGTAAATATCTATTTTGCCTGTTTGATGACAGTTACTTTACTCTTGTCAGAGCTGCCTTGATTTTATAAGTGTTCTAGCTGTCCGTCTGTTGGTAAGGTCTTTCAGTTCTTTGTTAGCGCCTGACAGAAGCTACTCTACTGCGCTCTTCTGGAACTTAGAGCCAGTAAGGTCAGGCGTTCTCAGCGTATCTACTATGTTTTGTGGATAAATACATCTTTTCTTTGGATTGTTATTTCTGAACACTTCATATGCCGGTATATTGGGGTATAAAGACGACGAAATAATACCCACCTAGGGGCGATATCAATATGATTGACGATGTATCCTGCGCGGGATAGCCCGTAGAAAGACAGACAAAGGCACAGCAGAAACACCGCCAGAGGTCGCTGACTACAATTTATATATCCAGCAGATACAATGCAGATTGCCATTCCCAGTGATGCTGTAAGAAAGAAAAAAAATTTCAGATTTTTTTGTTATATCTTCACAAACCCAACTGATGACACATACTCGTCTGACCAAGTCCCTCAACTGTCTTACTTCAAAACATAACTACCTTCCGCTTCCCTAGTACTTGTTACTTTGCAGTCCTACTTCCAATGCATCTCTCTCTCTCTCTAGAGGTCTACAATTAACACAGCAATCTCACAAATGACATTGCAGACCATACACGAGATCTGGAAGAGCTTCCTGGTGTTCTTGGTGCTGAGGAAGCCTCTCTCTCTCAACCTGTCCGCCACTTGTCCCGACAGCGCAGAAATCACGGCCTGACACAGGTAGGGCAGTGCCGACAAAGCTCCATTCTGAAGTATGTAAAACAAGTAAATAAATATCTTTTAATGGTATCAATTATCATTATTTTATCCTTTTTACCTACACTGGTACGACTAAGGTTACTATGTGTCTCTGTGCCTTAGTCTCCTGGCATTGCTTTCTACCAAGCCAGCTTTACCGACTGTTCCTGGCCACTGTTGATATGTGTCTGTGCCGACATTTGCATCCCGACCAATGAGTACCTCTATGCCCTTCGTTACTGCTTTTTTTAAAAATCTCTTTCAGATGGCCATAGAATTTTTTTGTACCTAATAATCTTTGCTAGCTGAAAAGTTACATTATAATGGTAACATTGTGGGTTATAACAGAGATTGGGATGAAAATCAGTTTCCCAAAATGGACGAACAAGATGATTTCTAAGTACAGTACATGTATATTGTTTTCCGTCTTACGATGTTAGCCGTGGCTGCAACTGAGAATTTTAGGACATACGATTACTACGCATTTGCGAAACATGAGCGATTAATCTGTCAAGTTAAGGAAAGAACATCAATAAAACAAGGGAAAATAAATGCTTATATATATATATCTGCACACACTGTTATGTATACACTTATATATATATACTCTTTATATCTATTCGTTTGTTCCAGTGTACGACATCTGACATACGTCTTCACGGTCTGGAAAATTTGAATATTTAACACGGTTACCTGCTTTATTTCAAACTTCAAAACCTCCTTCATAAAAGCAGGAAGTGACGTCAGTAGAGTGTATGCAATGTATGTAGAAGACATTTGAGCAATAACACATGCCCACACAGCAGCTGATGTCAAAAGGGCTCGCCATGGGGTCGGAAGCTTTTCCTGGCGTAGAAACAAACGGGAGAACTTGAGAACCTTCTGAACTTAGAGTTCATTGCAAGACATTCGATGAATTCATAAACCACTTTCAAATGCATTAAAACTCAGGGAATTGAAGACGTTACTAGTCTAATAGTCTTTGGTTGATCGAGTACCTTGTCCTCAGGTGTGTCGCCAATAGAACTCTGTATGTAGTTCCGTTCAGCCTCGCTGATCCTCTTGTGTTTAGCCGGCGTGTCTGCCGTCACCACAAACCACACCACGACCCACACCAGGTTGCCTATTGCTTAACGAAATAAGCGTTATTTTACTTCTTTTTAAAAGATACAGTAGCTTCAAAAATCAAATCAGCGCCACATACTAGTGCCATTCATTTCCTAGGACTAGTGCTTTATTTCGAGCAAAAGGAATAGTACTTTGTCAAATAAAAAATAATGTATACATTAACGTTATTATTATGAATATCATTATGAATATGAATATCACTATTATTATTATTTCTTCGATCCTCTTAATCTGCACAAAATACTTGTCACTAAACCATCAAACAGAGGTTTAAAAGACTTGTGTGTTGAATACCGGACAGATAGAAGATGGAACCCCAGCCGTTGTCGAAACCATAGACACACAACAGTGCGGACAGTGAGAAGGTGAGTACGTTTGCAACCGAGGATCCTTCAAGGCAAAACAAACGAGATCGTGAAAAATTTGAACCTTACCACACGCACACGCACACGCACACGCATAGGCACACGCATAGGCGCACGCGCACTCGCACGAGCACTGATACATATAAATCGGAAATTAAGTCTAATTGATCAGTCGTCTAACCACTTTACTATCTACTCATCAACTCAAGTGGTTACAGTTATTAAAAGATGAACGGATCAGTTTAGTTAACTAGAGTAGCTAACGATAACCAGCGACTGAAAGATTAGTGATATTATTTCTATCTGAGTAATGTCACCAGTGACGCAGAAGGACATTATTTTGCTTCTCTCCAGTTTCGGAGCCCACCGGCCCATCATGGCGTACACGCAGGGATAAGAAACACCCTGAAACACATACAACCCAGGGTAAACTACACACAGACTGAAATACAGATACACGAGTGAAAACAATAACAGTAGAAATTATAAAAAAAAAGACTGCGAATGAAAAGAGATTTTTTTAAAAACAAATATGTAGAGAATTTACTATTAGGTGTTTCAAACATGATAGCATTTTTCTTGTTAAAAGCACGTTATGTAAAAGTAATATGATATGCCCAGGCCTGTACCAAACATTCACATAATGAATTACATACGCACATCATCTAAACACATATTGATGTGCAAGACAAATGAGATCAATTTTTTAGAAATCCGGGAGTAGCTAAGACTAACGGCAGCTAGTCCCAGGAGAAACCTGAGGGCGTAGACCAGGTAGACATTGGCACGTGCAGCGAGGGGCGTGGCCAGGGTACTGAGGGCACAGATGCTTTGACTGACCCCCCACACACGCCGCCCGCCGTAGCGACCGGCCAGCCAACCACCCGGAATTTGAGTGAAAATGTACCTATTACAGAAAGGCATCTTCTCAATCAAATTTGTCTTTGACTCATGTCTGATGTGTTACACTAGCTCTAAAAGTCGGCAAAGTCTGCAACTGTTGTGTTTGGTCTAAAACTTTGTAAGTCAATTGAAAATGACTTCTCTTTTTTAACAAGCCCCATCCTCTCGTCAGTCATCTTTTATAATTCCAAACTTCTTTTTCTACAATAGTTGTTTTAGTAACACAAGTGGCTTATATTTCTAATTACACCCACAGCTGATTAATCTGAGTAACCTGACGGAGAGTCGCTTACCCATAGAAGTACATGGCCAAAAGACGAGATTGTGTCGCCTTATCCCAGACAAATTCACCATCCTGAAAAAAAATTCACTTCCAGATTGTTATATGTGTAAAATCCATCAACAAACAAATGGTTGATTTAAGAATAGAAGAAAAACCTTAACGAAAGCGAAGAAGGAGCGAAAAAATGAAATGCAAAAAAAAAAAAAATGGAAATATTTACTCCAAGATGAAGGAAGTGTCAATTAAAATACATTGTAGACAAGTGTTTTTGTCGCCACACTTTAATTCCCTGTAACAATACCTTATCATGCAAACCTCAAATACCATTGTATTACATAAGTTCAGAATTAATTAGCATGCTTCTAAGGTTAAAAACGAGATGGAAAACAGGTCATTCCACTGAGGTTTTTATGGTGGCTTTTTACCCGACAATTGTTTGCTGGAGCAGTCCCCCAATTTGCAACGAGAGACAAGTAAGCAGATTGTACCTGTTAATGTGATTAAAAGTAGCTCTCCTTGACTCTAATTTAAATGAACATGTTCATGAAGTCATTATATGCATACTCAGGAAACAGCTGCTCTTTAAACATTTTACTTGACGAGACTGAGGTCTATATTCCCTTAACCTCTACCCCCAAAGATCCAAGGAAGGTCATGGCACGACTTTTACTTTAACCTTTGAGGTCCTGTACTCGAAAGATCACATATAGACTATGACACAGACAATACTCTTCCAGTGTCATTGCCACCCCACTTCCACTCCTACCCACCAACTTTGATCGACTGATGTAATACTGGATTAATAAATAAACAAACGATTGTAAAAACTAGGCTGTAGTATATTACTAGCTAGGTAAGCTCTACTCACGCTCAAAAACACGCTTGGTTTCATAATTTCTAAACTGCAGTCGCTTTCATCCTCTGCTGTTCCTTCGTCTGTAGTCACATTGATAGGAATGGTGCTGACCTCAGAGGTCTGACCACCTGTAAGAAGGTTTCTTTGATCGACGGAAGTGACGTTGACTCGTGGCGCACGCACCATGCAGATGATGGCCACACTCAGGTTCACGCGAGTGACGTACACGATGAGAAAGCCAAAGAAGCACATGACAGCGAGGTTCCATCTTTGAGAACAGAGCGCAGGTACTGTCATAAAAGAACAAGAGAAATTTAGGAAAGAATTATTCAACATAGAAAAGTTAATGGATATCTCAGACTAGTACGCCATCACTGTGGTCTCTGTAAGTGGCTCACTGAGTCTAATGCAGTAAGAAAACTCTTTTACACATCTGTTGGGTGGACCAGGTTTCCGGTTTTGTACCTTCCTGTAAATCAGGAACCTATTTGTTGAGAGAGATGGGACAGGTTTCCAGTCTTACACCCGTCAGTCTGCTCTAAAATAATAGCGGGTTAGGGTCATTCACCAACCTACCACGCCTCCAAAGATATTGTTTTAGAGAAACAATAGATTGTTTTCCCTCAATTTTTCTAACAGCAGTATGAAGACAGTGAAAACTAACACCTTATTGCTGCACATAGTGTAAAGAGTGCCTTACCCTTTGGTAAAACCTCTTTGGAATCCACCATCCTTGTGTCGGCTTCAAGTTTATGGTCTGAATTTTTAGAGAAAGACAACGTATGTCTATAGACGGATGCTTAGAGGCAGCTGATCCCTGCTTTTAAGTCGGAGAGAGAACATGCGCACACCTTGACTAATCACTTCCTGTCATGCCCATCACGATGGCGACAGGTGTTGCATGTCGTGCTTGTCATATTGTGAACAATAATAAGTGAAATGTGATGATTATTTTATACAAGGCAATGACGAAATAAAGGTTCTGTGAATAATGCATTTGCACGCCATCCTGTTGGACATTAAAAAAGACCTTTTTTCTTGCATTTTTAAACTGTATCGTTGGGTGAAAGGTTGCAGAGGATGCTGTTAAGAAGCATCATCCGCATGTCCACCTATGCTATTGTTTTGTTGCTTTTGTTGAAATTAATCCACGGACCTTTCTCTCACCTGTAACGATGCCACATTTTGCTGCATCTCACGGGTATCGAACCGGATAGTGTGCGGGACTTCCGGTATAAACGCGGGTGTTTTAATCATCGGGCTATAAAATCGTTCTCTATAGATGGTCGGGAAAACGCGAAGTTTAATGAGCAGGAGCTTGCTTTTTTACCTATTATTTTCGTCATCGATGAACTGTTCGGCAAGAGACATGAACATCGTGCTCTGGGCTTGTTGCTTGCTTTGACAGGTAAGTGTTTTCACCTTTACTTTAACAAACACAACTTCCAGTCGCTCTACCCATTTATATATATATGATCAGTATGTGTGTGTATGTGTGTGTGTGCTTCCGTGCGTTTACGACTTTCAGGGGGAGGGGAAAAGATCTGTGTGTATGAATTCCCCGGGTCTACCGCACATGAGTTGTAATTTAGAACAAAATGGCGCCACAATACTAATTGAGTAATATAATTACAGAGTATGATGTTCATTCAAAATGGCTTTGAAAAAGTGTTAATAGCCTGTAGTCTCATCGGACTTCCTCTTGCAGGTATTTGTGTGAAAGATATTTTCCTTTACACAACAATTGAGGATGGTTAGCAAGTATTATTGCTGTTAGCATCGGCATCACCTCTTAGGAAAATGCAACAAACAGACAAAATATAGTGTAAAGATGTATTTATTTCAAGTTGCAAAGACAAGCCTCAGTAATATTTATCTCGGTATTTACAGTTTAAACATGCATAGAAGTCGTTGAGTGATTCTTGAGTCCTTAATTCTTTTTGTTCTTTCAGACACTACAAACGATCCCTTCAACATCACATTGGACAACACTTCGACGGAATGCAGAGTAACCTCCCCTACGACTTATCAGTAGCCTTGGAAACATCAAGTTCTGGATCCTCGCTGCGCACGTCTTTCTGTTTGATATACTCGATCACTTCCACCGCAGCCGGGGGAGCTGCCCAGCTCTGCAACTCTCCATCAGCAAACACCGCGAACAAGATGGCGCCCAGAATAGCCATGGCAAAACAGAGGAAGAACACGTTGCGCCATTCTTCAGCTGTCTTCTGCAAATAACACAAATAAATATAAAATAAAGAAAGAAACATATACAACAATTTATATATCTGAAACTGTAACTTTAATCACGGAGACCCTGGTCACAGGCTGGGATTCTGCGCTGTGCAAGAATCCTTGTCATGGTGTACCACTATGGACGTCTTCTTTGTGGATCCCTACCAGCTCGACCCCACAGAGTCCATTGCGTCTGTTACAGGCATAGTTGTGACTAAAAGGTCTGGCCTGACTTCTGTCACAGAGCTTTTATAAACACTGAAAGAAGAAGTGTAACTGGATTCAGTCTTGTCGAGCTGCCCACTCTAGACTGACTTTACTCCACGATGTTTTAAACGGTTACTCACGTTTGGCGTGAGGGCGCCAACCACCAGAGGTGCGATCATCCCAGGTATGGTGCCAGCGCTGTTTGTGATGCCGTACAACACTCCAGCGTGCCTTCGGAAGATATAGATATTAAATACTCAGAGATAGGCAAATACTTTAATTTAGTTAATATGTTACAGAGATTTTGAACACGCGTAACCAGCGCGACTTCCTGTCATGGTTACTCAGGGGTGGGCCAGCCCGGCTTGGGAAAAACATCAAAGAAGACTACTTTGTTGCACAAAATCTGGTGGTTTATTTTACCACAAATGGATGGTATGATGGTAACAGTGTCATGGAAGTCTTGAAAAGTATTAAAATCAGGTTAAGAGATAATCGGTCACTGACTATAAATAGAACTTGCCTGAATGAATGAACGGAAACAAGTGAGACCGAAACCTAAAAGCCTGCTACTTTTTTCATCTCCTCATCAAGTAAGTTAAAACCTTGCCCTCATTCTCGCGTGGTCCTTTTTGTCTCCTACGCATTTTCTGGACAAAACAACTCGGCCTTGACCAATCAATCATTCATTCAATCATTCGTCCCTTGATTGGTAGCTGTCGTTAGGGGGAGGAGAGAGAACAAGGATGGGCGTGTTATACACAGGTACTCACCTTGGGGCAAGATCGATGTGATTGACAGCATAACCTGCGCGGTTCAAACCCACAAAGGTTAAACACAGGCACAGCAAAAACACCGCCAGAGGTCGCTGATCGCAAGTCATGTAACCTGCAGAGACGATGCAGACGGCCGACCCCACGAAACCTGTGAGAATAAAGAGCTGTGTGACTTCCGCTCGCTTTCTGCGACACTGACTGACTGACTGACTGACTGACTGACTGACTGACTGACTGACTGACTGACTCACTCACTCACTCACTCACTCACTCACTCACTCACTCACTCACTCACTCACTCACTACGGAATGCTACAAGCCAGTGTGCAGACCATACCAAGGCACTGGAAGAGCTTCCTGGTGTTCTTGGTGCTGAGGACGCCCCTCTCTCTCAACCTGTCCGCCACCTGTCCCGACAGGACAGACATCAAGGCTTGACACAGGTAGGGCAGGGACGACAGACCGCCGTTCTTTGAAAAACAAGAAAACCACCAATTCTAGAAACAGTGTTTCTACAGCGTGAGTTCATGAATTCATCCTTGTATAACTGCCTCATAACTCAATCCTCCCATCATGTGTGATAATCTTACTTTCTTCTATCTTCCTGTATGTTTATTTGTCTGTACATTCATCTGTCTCTCTGTCCAACCGTTCTTCAGATTATCGGTCTTTGTGTAATTTTGTTCTTCTGTTAGAATGTATCTCTGTTGTCACTCCATCTGTCAGTTCGGCCTTTTGATTTCCCGTACGTCCTTCTGTCGGTGTCTCAGGTATTTGTGAATGTTTAGGAATAACGCACATTAGCATTTTACGACGACATCAACAACAATTGCATATTTATGATTTTGTGTTGTATTATTTTTAACGTATTCTTTATCTAACTACCCGTTAATTTGTTTATTGTTGTCTTTGGGGTCATCAAGTACCACAAGCTTACGGTTTTTAGTAGCATCCCATCTGTTCAAATAAAGTTGTATATCGCGAGAAAAAAACTGCTGAATTTATGCTTAATTTCTCTCCACCTTTGACTCTCACCTGCTTTATATCGAACTTCAGCACCTCCTTCATAAAGGCTGGAAGTGACGTCAGCAGGGTGTAGTTGGTGTAGTTGTGCAGCATGTGAGCACTGATACAGGCCCACACTGGACCTGATGTGAACATGGCTCGCCAAGGGGTCGCCAGTCTTTCCTAACATGCGAGGCAACAAATACAAGTTTTAACGGTTCTCTATAAAACGCAGACGACCAGCAATTACTAAGATCCACGAATTTACAGATTTTCCTCCTCTCTGAAAAAGTTGTAATAACTGCAAAAGATACAGTACAAATATATATTTGGTGGGTGAGATGAATTAACGGTAACAGCAGTACCTTGTCCTCAGGTGTCTCGCCGATGGAGTTCAGTATGTAGCTTCGTTCCACCTCAGTGATCCTCTTGTGTTTAGCTGGTGTGTCTGCCGTCACCACAAACCACACCACGACCCACAGGAGGTTGCCTATTCCTGAATGACACAGTAGTAAGAATATTGAACATGAATGACAACTATGTCAGGAGGATAAATAAAGACTTTTAAGACTAACAAAAACAATTCGTTGATAATTTAAATGCATTCTGCAATTTATATCCATTTTTTTCTCGAAAAAGAGTCTCTAAAATAGTAATTGTACCAAAAATTAAAAGCTAATGCTGTTTTAAATGAAGAACAAGTTTAGACATAGTAATATAAAATAATAGTAGATAGATGATAAGGTGTATTACCGGCCAGATAAAAGATGGAGCCCCAGCCGTTGTCAAATCCGTAGACACACAACAAGGCGGACAGGGAGAAGGTCAGCACGTTTCCTACTGACAGACCTTCAGAGCAGAAAAGATTCTTCAGTGGTTAATACCCTACACTAATACCTACACTAATGCCTACACTAATACCTACACTAATGTCTGAATATGAAGAATGTAAAAACATCTCTCAATCGTCTGACAAAAAACACAACCAGCCGATGTATCAGTCAGCCAGTACAGGACAGGTTGACTACCACACGATGTAGCAGGAGGCAAAAGTTACCTGTAAAGCTGAATGAAACTAGTTTGCTTCTCTCAAGTTTCGGCGCCCATCTGCCCATCATGGAGTGAACGCAAGGAAAAGAGACACCCTGAAAGATACCAAGAAACATCTTGAACTATACTGTGGTACCCGTTAACCTCTTGGGCAGACGACAAAGATTTGCGTGAAATATTGAAGCACTAAACAGACATGGAGAAGACATCGTTACAGTTTAAAAATCGGACGAGAACGACTTCATTGTACATAAATAAATAAAAACAAAACACTGCAATCATTCAAAGAAAGAAACAACAAACGTAATAAATATTAAGACATCGAGAGTAAATGAAAGATACGAACCGCTGCTACTCCAAGAAGAAACCTGAGGGCGTAGACCAGGTAGACATTAGCACGTGCAGCCAGGGGCGTGGCCAGGGTACACAAGGCACAGACGGCCTGACTGACCCCCCACACGCGCTGCCCGCCATAGCGACCGGCCAGCCAGCCACCCGGAATCTGAGTGAAGATGTACCTGAGACAGAAGGCGGGAGATACACAGTCCACCTGCTTTTTACAGCACGTGTGTAGATAAGCTCCTTGTTTACAAGGACGATAACTGAATATGTGGTTTTGAAAAAAGACATTCTTTGTATATTTAATACTGATAATAAACAATAATTATAATAAAATTGATTTGTACAACGCTTTTACTCACCATTAAAGGTGGGATTCAAGCACTTTACTATTTCTAGTGGTGTCAGCTCTACGGACTGAGACTATTTATTTCAAAGACATTGACTTAATTAGAAATTCGGCGATGAGGTTTGAAAAATATGAAGAACATGAAGTATGTTTCATTCAGAATGCCTGGAGACTAAAAACTCTTTCACAGTTTTACATGTGATAGACACTGTGTTTGTGTGTGTTGTCAGGGTTCTGTATTTATTTGATGCTGAAAGTTTTTCAATATATTAATACACAAAGCAACTCACCCGTAGAAGTACATAGACAAAAGTCGTGTTTGCGTCCCTTTATCCCAGTAAAATTCGCCGGTCTAAAAGAATACAGAATAAGTAAAACTAACTTCTTAATTAAAAAATAAAGGAAAATAATTAAGATAATTAGTTGCACTGCCCTTACCACAATTAGTTACCGATTAAAAAAATAGTCCAAAAATAAGTATTTCATAACCCACACAATATGCAGCAATATATATATAATCTTTTTATAAGTAACAAACATTCTAAACAATATTTAATATGATAAATCTCAATTTATACAACTGAAGCTACTTGATACTTGAATATATTCCTATTGCATCAAATAAGAAGATATTTAAAACAGTTGACCAAAACAAATAAAACAAATGGTTAATAAAGAGGAAAATAAGATATATATATTGAAAGATGAACTATATTGAAAAATGAACTATATTGGTGAAGCAGGTGTCTCTTCTACACACACACACACATCATGTTCAATGTCAACATACGATGAGCTCACCTCAGTGCGCGTGGTTCTCGTGGATTCCAGACTGCAGTCGCTGTCACTGACTTCATCCTGTGAAGTGAAAGATGAATCAGAGGTTACATCCGGGTACGCTGTGCTGTGTCCATAGTCTATGCCGTGATCATCCGAGATTCTTTGACCCGCTTGACCGGAAGTGACGTTGAGGCGAGGCGTGCGCACCATGCAGATGATGGCGACACTGAGGTTCACACGAACAACGTACACGACGAGAAAGCCGAAAAAACACAGTATGGAGAGGTTCCATCTTTGAGAACACAGTGCGGGAGCTAGCAGGAGAAAAACAGATGTAACAAACACCTCAAACAAAATATCCTTTTACAGTTTGAACTAAATTAAACGGAGAGTTCGTTTTTTTTTTTAAAAAACAGCATTAAAAAACATTTTTTTTTTGCAGTTTGATTCAGAAACATTAATTGAAAGTCGTAATCTGATGATAGATTTGCAAATAAATTGGAAGCGTAGGAGAATACGATTTTAAGTTGGGAAGTACTAATAAAATAAAATTCTAATTGTTCAAAATCGAATAAATATAATTAAACATAAAAATAACCTATATCCGCATTAAATAACACACACATATATATATAAGCAATAGCAGCACGCAAAAATATCATAAGTAGTTTTTATGGCAAATAATAAAACCCTATAACATTAACCCACACTTTTAAAGATTTTGCTAACACAATTGATTGCACTATACAAATTTGACAATTTTACAAATGCGTTATAAACATCTTTACATTCATTGCACAATACAATCGTACGCCCACAATCCCCTCTTATAAAGACATTTATTTTAGCATTACACTTTTTCGGTTCAAATATTACCAATGCTCAATAATTTTTGTCTGGAAAAGAGCAGTTATATTCAAACTAAAATATTGTTTCCGTCTCATACTTCATTATATACTTTAACTTTATATTTTAAACATTTCTATCTAGTATAGTTGCCAATTATCCCAAATGTAGAAGAGACAGAAAATGAGCAGAAGTGATAAGATAAACAAGAAAAACCCTGCCTTACCTTTTAATGGCGCGTTTTTGGAGTCAAAGTTGGTCATTGCCCTTACCTTTCACAGCCTTATTCTCCATGATAAGTGCTTTCCTTTTTATACTTTGTCTGGCCTTCAGAAGAACCAAAAAATGTCAAGTGCTGGGCCTAAATGTTTTACATTTTAAATGTCCTCCATTTCATCTCAGCCGTAAATAATTTTACTTTTGTGTTCGAGTCACGGAGGAACATTCACAAGTCCATGCTAGTAATGTATTCTGCATGCTGGATCAGGCATTGCTGTATGGGAAGAGTATGAGATAGAGAAAGAGAGAGAGAAAGAGCGAGCGAGAGAGAGAGAGGCGGAGGATAGGGTGGTAACTAGGTAGAACTGGAGCGAAGCCATTGTACATTTGGAGTACTATCACATCACACCATTTATATAGTCAGGATAGACCTTGTGATACTTGTTTAAGTCTTAAAAACTATTTAAAAAAGTGTAGTGTCCATGGTGGTGGTGAATGCTTCAGAAGAATTTAAAGATAGTTATTTCAATGGAAAGTGTTTGAATTACGGCTTTGCAGTTCAGAGATTCTTTCTTACCACAATCATGTTTTTCGATTGTCAATAATCTACAGAAATATACAGATTTCAATAATATATCTATTATTTTCCCGTCCTCTGCTTGGTTGATCATTAATATTTGCTCTTGTTGGCGGGGTAGTGTTAATTGTTTGATGAAGTATTGTGTTGTGTAATTTATTATGATTACACTAGCAGCTAAATTAAGTTGCTGGATACAGAGCCGGACACACACAAAGTTTTCTCAGGAAAAAGTCTGAGTGGGTTACATGTAATAGAGATACAGTGAATGTATGAGTGTCGGTGTCTGATTTGTTATTCAAGGTGAAGCAGTTGGTTGAACTCTGTAATAATAATTTCCACAAGTTCGACTATTTTAATCCCAACATCAGCTGTTACGAGCCATCGAGTACGTCCACGAGAGAACGTCAGAGGAACTTGTGATGTTAGCAGACAATAATATTGTAACAGTTGCCACAAATCCCCATGCACTAGAAAAGCTTCAGGATGTCAAGCCATGAGTAAAATGCCAGAAAGAAAAAAAAAACGGTGAAAATGCCTAACTAGATCTGTGATTACAATGCGCAAGTGGCGGTGTGGACCATCAGGACTGGCTTGTTTCAAAAGTTCATCGTTTCTATTCGTGGAGAGAAATGGTACTGATCCCTGTTTACTCTCTGCCTTTGATATGACAGTAATGAATCCATACATTGTGCATATAATTATCCACAGGCAAAAGTCAGTGTCACTCAAAGATTTTAGACGAGCAATTTGCACAGTTTATTTGAAGAAAACTATCCAATGCGAGTATGCAGGAAGGCCCAAGGTACCCAGATTACCAACAGGGGCTAACATATTAAATTATTAAATGAAGAGAAAAAAAGCAACAATAAAAGATGACAAAGCAAGCCAAAACACATTGTGAGAAATACAATACAACCCTTTGCCACACGTACTTTGAACCATATAATAATGCATGGTGTTATCATTTGGGCTATGATTTCCCTTTTGCTCGGTCCTTTGATGTAAAGTTATAATATATGTTCTCATATTGTGAGATATTGGATGTGTTCTCATATTGTGCAAAGTGGTTCTTTTCTCACAAGTCATCCCGGTGTCATTTAAAGTACAGACTATATATACAACCAAAATTTAAAAAAAACATTTTTTTGTGTTCAAACTTCAGATAGCACAACTTGTACACCAGAAACAAAACTACTCAACACTATTTGAGAGATGAAAAGTATATTTGCGGAAATGTGTGGTATAGTACATGGTTGATTGGTTTATTTAGTATGAAAGTGCTTCCACTTCAAAGTGATTTTGGCCGGGAATCTTTTATAAAGACTTGATGGTGCTTAGAATGAAGATAATTAGGCATCTGTGTAGACATGGACAACATTTTCTGCAATATATACTTTGTGACAGTGACGAAGTAGCTGCATTTATTGGTCCACAGTATGGAGACAGGCATGGCAGAATATTCTTAAGACGTTTTAGAAATGAATATGTTGTTATAATTTCGCATTACTTATAAGAGAGACAACAGTACAACTTTGCCTCTATCCAGTCATTTTATTTATTTATTGCTATTTTTTCGCATTTAAGTTTTGTGCATTTTATTATTAAAATATTAGCCTGTAAGGTCTTTAAGGAACTCGCTTAAAAAGAGAAGGCTGCCCGCTCAGTAGACGAGCCTTATATGGAATGTACCAAAGAAAATAGGGTTTGTTCGATAATTCCTTTGCTGAGGAGAAGCAGATGAGATGAACAATACATTATTATGATTACCATGAGTCATACGCCTGAAGAGGCAGACATTACCAGCAGTCACTGAGGCTTGCAAGGACCGGAAGTATGTTGCAAAGTATAATTTATTTATTTACTCTCCATTCTTTCCTGCGTTTTCGAAAACCAAACATAATAGCTGGTACATTAATATTTTTGCATCCAATCCCTTACAATTAGTATCAGTCCACTTTTGCAGTTACTCTACATTCGCACCGACAGCCTCTCAGGGTACACAACTTGATTGTTGTCCAGAGTGACTCCCCCTGCCGAAACGTCAGCCTCCCTGGAAGCAGCAGGCACGTGGTTGAGATTCTGTTTATCGTCGCCTGTCTTGTTCTTGCCAATTACAAGCTCAGCGGCAGGAGGAGCAGCCCAGGTCTGCAGCTCACCGTCCGCCAGAAGGCCGTACAAGATGGCCCCCAGAATGGCCATGGCCGAGCACACGAAAAACACGTGGCGCCACTCCTCGGCGGTCCTCTGTGAACAAAGAAAAAAAGTTCAGTTAGAAAGGGATACAAGGACATAATGAAAAGAATGAAAAATTTGGAGATATGATAGAAAGAAAAATGAAAGAATAGCGAAAAGAATGAAAGATTTTGAGATTTGATAGAAATAGCAATGAAAGAAAGAAGAAAACAAGACAAAGAGAAAAACTAAAATTTAAGAGTAGCAAGATAAAAAGTTAACGTGTGCAGAGGACTTAAGACATTGTACAGGAGTATGCTGATGGACATGTCTCACCTGGTTGTAACAAGGGTTTATTTTTGTGCATCATCATTTGTTTTCCATCAGGCAGAGGATGCCGGCGACCTTGTTTTGTCTTTCTTCCCCTTTGTTGTATACCGCATACCAATGACCCACATTTCAACAACCCTGACCCTCCCACTCTCATATCTCCTGACTTTATTTATTTATTTATTTTTTTTTTGGAAGGTATGAGTTTTTAACTCGGGCAGGGAAAGGAGGACGCACTCATTCCCGTCCCACACACAGGTACACAGTCACACAGTCACGCACGCACGCACGCGTCACACAGATTCATCGTGGCCCTGACCTCATTTTGGGAAGGAAGGGGTGCTTTAGCCTTGAACTCATTTAATGAGACCCACCGGCAATGACCAACAGCCGGGTGCGGTCACGTGACAGACAGGACGGAGGCGTACAAGTATGGTATGCGCGCCTAATTACGAGAGGGCAGGTTGTGGTGACTCAGAGCACAGCAGTGCCAGGCAGACTGCCATTGTACGGTTTGTACCCGTCACAAAGTGTTAATGTGGCGAAACCACCACCTGACTACATCTAGCAGCGGATATTTGAAGGCTATCCTGAGTGCAACATGTTTTCTTAATTATCGAGTTCAGTTCATTAAAAATAATAATTCCCAAAATATGATTACACAATTATGCTTAATTTTCAAGAAATTGTCATTGTCACCTGTGTCACCAAAAGTGCTCATGTAATTATAAGTTACATAAACTCATGTGATTTTCTTATTTGATAGACGGCTAATTGCCAGCACTGAATTTTTATTTATTAGTTACAACTGACATTTTTACCATTAAAATGTAATAATATGACATTATAAAATTGTGATAAATATTTACTTTTTTTTTCTCATCTAGCTGCATCCAAATTTACTATTAACTCGCACGCGTTCCCTTTAAAGTTCTTCACACGTCACCCTCAATTCGGTTTTAGCTGTTGCGAGCACAGACATCAAGGGTGTCCTCACACTGTTTGTTGTTTTTAGCAATGTGTTAGATAAGGATGCGACTGATGTTGTGTAACTATGTCAAGATGTTATTTGTAGACCAGACCGGTGTAGAAACCGTCCATGTTGCATAATTTGGTGCTTGATCTGTTTGAGGTTTTTACCAGCAATCAGTTGGCTTTAACAGCTGATGCTTTGGTGTAGTTGTCACTGTTGTAGGAAGAAAATCTCTTTGTTTTATGGAAAGTCAAGGGTGGGTATGGGGAGGAGGTTCACACGGCAAGTTTCAACGGAACAGAGATGTGTATTCATGAACAAAGTGCACTCACTGACTTTTGTAGCCAGTGTTTTTAGGAAATGAGAAGGAGTAGAAACTAGTTCTGAAGTCAGACAGAACACTTAGCAACAGCTCACTGTGTCCTGATTTGTTTTTTGTTTTGTTTTTCTTCTTCCCGAAGATATCGTCTTTCCTCTTGGAATTCAGCTCATGCAGACGATGCTATTTTTTCAGAGATAAGGTGACTTTGTCACTTCCTGATTTCTTGACAAATCCAGGTGTGATTAAAAGAAAAAGTTATTACAATATTTCTTGAGCCTTTTCGCCATGAAATACCTCTGAAACATGTTTGTTTGAGACTGTATGCTCTATTCCTAGACATTTTAGCTGAGCGCTCGGGTTAGCCGTTAAGTAGATACTTTTGTATGTCAGGCAGATTATGTTATAAATATGAAATGGGTCTTGGAGAAGAAAAAGGTTCCCTATATCTTCTATAGATAGTTGCGGAGCGTATGTGATAGAGAGGTAGCGAGAAAGAGAATTTTCACTTTGGTGTGACAAAATTCCTGTATCACCTTCGTTCTCCACCATTCTACAGAGAAACCACTTAAAACTCTCGGCTAAACTTGGAAGAAGTACTCTGTTGTGATTTCTTGTGCAACGGGCCCACCCCTGTGTAACCCCAAAGGGACAGGTGTATGTTACAGACACCTGATAACCTAGACAAATGGATAAATAGAATCAGAGAGACTGACAAAAATGTAGTTAGAAGTAACTTGGAAATTAATAAACTTACACTGAACTCTTAGGCAGATATGCTCACCAATTCGTACGCTGAAGGAGAAGAAGGACTCATAGTTTTGTATCCGGTATCTCAGACAGGTCTGTTATTTTATTTTCAGTTTGTACTTACATGTGGGGTGAGTGCCCCGGCTATTACAGGCGCAATCATTCCTGGCACAGTGGCTACGGTGTTGGTGATGCCATATAATACCCCAGCATGCCTGTTTGTACATTAAAACATTGCATAAAAAGAATTTATAATTGTTGTTCTAATGACAAGAAAGTTGCTACAGATGTCAACATGTTTTCTGTTTCTAAGACAGAAAGCTATTGTATACCGGGTATCAATAAACCGTTTGAAGCATGAAGGGTATAAATGAGTTAATACACACCTGGGTGCGAGGTCAATGTGATTGACGGTGTACCCTGCGCGGTTGAGACCTAGGAAGAATTTACACATGCACAGCATCATCACCGCCAGGGGGCGCTGAGTGCAAGTCATGAAGCCTGCGGATGCTATGCACACAGCTGATCCAACGAACGCTGTAACAAAGGCGCTTCGTGTAATGTTTTTATCCACACATTTTTGTTCAGGAAGAAAAAAATCAGAGGAAAAAGAAGAGATTAAAAACTGAAATTGAGAAAAGTATGAGGAGAAAGCAACCTCGTTGATAACGTTGATATGAGGAGACATGGAGGTGATAAGAGTGTAGCTAAACAAAGTAGTAACATTAGTAGTGTCGAGGATGGATGGATAATACAAAGTTCTGGTTTTCTTTGTTTGTATGTTTTTCTTTTGCAGTACTTTTCTCATTCTAGCATTCTCTTTGACAAGTTCTATGCTGTTTCCAATAGACTCTGCGATCCCCATTTCTCAACCTACAAAGTATCTGGAAGAGTTTCCTGATGCTCTTGGTGCTGAGAACACCCCTCTCTCTCAACCTGTCTGCCACCTGCCCCACCACGACCGATGAGACTGCCTGACACAGGTAGGGAATGGCTGACAAACCGCCATTCTAAGAAAAAAGTACAGACAACATCCATTACAATATCATTACCATGTTAAAGATGAGTTACAGTAAAGAAAATGAAACAGAGGAGACACTAACTATTCTAAAAGAGTAATTAATGTCGTAAAATGAAATCCAGTCTAAGGTGAAGGACTGCTCTCTAGTCAGTCTCACATCTCTAATCCCAGGTTAGAATTAAAGTCGTTAGTTACCTTACTAATGTCGAACTTCAAGACCTCTTTCATGAACATTGGAAGTGATGTCAACAAAGTGTAGCCGGTGTAGTTGTTTAGCATGTGCGCAGCGATACATCCCCACATGGGTCCTGACTTCAGTATGGACAGCCACGGAGTCGGTAACTTTTCCTTGGAACACAAATGTGAATTAGCAGAGGATATAGAGATGCAAAATTGCTTCTCTACTTCACTTCTTGAAATGTAATTTTCGTCTCTGAAGAGTATAACCCTGACTTGTTTCTACTTTTAATATCTTTTAGTTACCTTTTCATCGTCTTTTGTACAACTTTTACATTTAGATAATTGACTTATACCACATTTAACTGTCTTTGTAAGATGAAGAAATATAATTCCGGTCCCTGCTTTCGGGAACTGAAAGTGCCCCTGATTGTATTATCACACCATCCGGGTAGGTGACATTAGTCTCCAGAGGTCTTTGCTGATGTCTTGCAATACTCAGAATTATGTTCGTGAACTTTTCGATAATTTTATTTTATTTTACTTTTTGTCTTTCTTCCTGTTCGCGACCAAGTTACAATGACAAATATTCCCTTGCCAGATCAGATATAGAAGACAATATTGTATGTCTACATTCAGCCTAACTCGATAATTTAGTGGACCAATGAGATTGCACGATTCTCAGAGGTGTTCATGAAGGTCCGTCCAGCGACCTTTGACTTATGTGACTTTAAAAACGACACTCACCTTGGTCTCTGGGGTTTCCTGAATGGAGTTTAGTATGTAGTTTTTTTCAGCCTCACTGATTCGCTTGTGTTTGGCAGGCGTGTCGGCCGTTACCGTGAACCACACCATCACTAACAGCAGGTTGCCTGCCCCTAAAGTGGATTAAAAAAACGTGAAACTAATTCACTTTTAATAGAGCTATCTGAAAAGCTCTTTGCTCTATCTGGTTTCTTGTTTCATTAGTGTTTGTGCCATTTTCTGTTTGTCTGTTTGTAATCTACGTGTTAAATTATTATTTTAACCAATGGCATAATTTTCTAGAGTAAATACCGAAGACGACCTTTACTAATGTTTATTAAGAGCTGAAACTACAAAACAAAGGTTCATTTATGTTCTTGCCACTACAAGCAATACCAGAGAGATAGAAGATGGACGCCCAGCCGTTGTCGAATCCGTAGACACAAAGGACAGCGGACAGAGGGAAAGTTAAAACACTGCCGATTGCTGTTCCTGATGGAAACAAAGAACCAGTCAAATCTGACTTTTTAAACACACCGTCGGCTTGAGTGTCGCAAAATATTTTTTTGCACCTTTTTAACAATTTAATCATCTATGGACAGGAATTCTGTTTCACTTTTAATCTTAAGCTACCGATCTGCAAAAAAAGAGTCGATGGAAACAAAGAAAACAAAAAATAACTTTAACTTCAAATGAAAACATGATCTAGCTCTCACTCCCCTTCCTCCAAAGATAAAGGGAAAACAACTAATAAAAGGAGAGTTGGTTAATCTGTTAATGTTGGACTCTCTGATGAAATACTCAAATATTAGAGAGCAAGAACAAGTAAAATGTATATTGCATAAATCTACTCATGTATTCAGTCCATTTATCTGAGGAGCATGGTTTACTTTAATAGAAGGGTGGTATGAGGAGACAAGTCAATGGAACCTTTACCGGCAAAACTGAAGGCAACAAGTTTGCTTCGCTCCAGAGTTGGAGCCCATCGGCCCATCATGGAATGTAAGCATGGAATAGTTACACCCTGAAAGACACCAGGACACCTGGTAAAGTAAACACTCAAGAAAGAAGTCAACATTTTCTGATTAACTACCACTTCCTTTACCCTGACATATTTTCGTTACCACCAACGTAGAAAAAAATTACAAGTCATCCGGTTTTTGTACTAAGGTCAATTTGTTTTATCTTTTGTTTATTATTCAAAGCTGGAGGGGGAATACAAAAATGTGTATACTTGTTTTTTTGTGCTGACTTCAAGACAATGGATATTTGTTATGTATACCGTATTCGTGACTAATGTGAATAGGACTGACTTAGGAAAGGTAAAGCACAGATGAAAACTGGTGTAAAGGGAACTAAATCCTAAAACTGGTTGAGCATTTTTAATTCGCGTATTCAAAGCAGGTGCACATTACCGCTGCAAGGCCCAGGATAAATCGGAGGAAATAAATAATGTAAACATTAGCACGTGCAGCGAGGGGCACGGCCAGGGTACTGAGGGCACACACGGTCTGACAAATCCCCAACACTCGTCGTCCTCCGTAGCGACCGGCCAGCCAGCGTGAAAATGTACCTAGGAAAGAAATACAAACAGTAAACTGTACTCAGATCTGCTGCATTTCTCAGGAAAGGCGTGACCAAACCCACGAACACACAATCCAAACTCGTCCAACCTTCCCAGTTTATTCTCAAAGGGACCTACCCGTAGAAATACATGGACAGCAGGCGAGACTGCGTTCCTTTATCCCAGTCAAACTCTCCATCCTGAAACAAAGGAGGCACTTCTTAATATTGTAGCGGCGACAAAATGATTGGGTAAATATGTCCAAGTATTCCAATTTGGAAGGGGGCGTTAGTGATTTCCTTCTCCTTACCGACGTCAAGATGCGCGGGTGGTTGAGAGGACAGAAAAAAGGGAAGGAAACAATGGAAGGAAAAAGAAAGAATGTAAAGATATCAAGAGCAGACGAATGAAAAAAAAAATAAATAAAAAGAGAAGAAAAAGGGAAAGGAAAGAAGGATAAGGAAAATAAATTGTTAAATAACAGAGACGATCACTCACATACATGGAAGCAGCACCATCTCCTGTTCTAAGGACACAGTTCTCCTCGTCATCCGCTGTCACGAGGTTGTCTTGGCTTGTGTCCCTTCCTCGTCCGTCCTCGGTCATCTTACCTGCGTTCATGACGTAATCAGTGGCAGGTGAAGTCAAACTCTGAGTAACGATGACAGCTGCAGACGAGAAGGGAGGCTGCTCGCTGCCATTGATGCCGAGACCGGAAGTGCCGTTGGCATCTGGAGTGCGGACCATGCAGATGATGGCCACACTTAGATTGACGCGAACGACGTACAGGAAGAAGAGACTGAAGAAGGACAGGATGCTCAGGTTCCACCTTTGGGAGCAAAGGGCCGGCGCTACAATAAAAACAGAATAAATCATACAGGTCGCCAGTTCATTACATCTAGCCTTTTCGTATAAATTCTTCTTTGAAGTATAAGACAATACAGGTAATGTAATAATAAACACCTACACTAAAAACGATACTACTACTGCTGCTTCTGCTGCTGCTGCTGCTGCTGCTGCTGCTGCTGCTGCTGATGATGATGATGATGATGATGATGATGATGATGATAACACAAACGTCGCATAATGGCGTCAATTTTTAAAGCCTGAAACACTTTGATTAAAGTTTCCAAAAATTGCAAGTAAAGTGGAATGAGAGAAAGGAGAGAAGAAAGCTAAGGTCGACCTAGCCACTCAACAACACTTTGGTCGACTTAGCCACTCACGTTTTGGAGGAGCGGCTGCTGAAGACACTGCAATTGCCATCCCGGGACTTGCAGACAGCTTGGTACCCAGGACCAGTGAAGGGTGCTCCTTGTACAGTTATGGTAAGAGTACAGGATGTAACAACTTCAGTCATTGACCTTCTTCTTTGTCAGGCGTGGCTAGCCATGATGTCGGCTGCTTACGTATGACGCATTATTTTTTCATCTCACCCTCCCTATCCTTTTGTTTATAAAAAAAATCTTCCCTTCCTATATTGCTTGTCACAATATTTAGGTCAGGATAACCTACATGTTTTGTACTTTTTTTTCTTCTGTTCTCATGTCTACCAGATTATGTACTCTTCCATTCTAATTTTGTGTATGTATGGATGTGTGTCTGTGTACGTCCACGTGTCTAAGGACGTTTGTACGCTTGACAAATCAGCCACAAACTTTTTTATTTCATCTGTTTATACATGTGACAGAAAATTATGAAATATTCATGCTCACCCACTGTGCGGGCAGACACGGCCCTGACATGAATTTCCCCATTCACGCATAATAAACATGTTTTCTTCGGATCATCTTCTTACACAGCCTTTGAGGGGTTGGTCTTGCACTTCAATGGATCCCCCTTGTAAGTTTTGGCTGCTGCGATTATTTAACCGTTATTTGTGAGTTTCTTGTCCCTGACATACAGACTTCGTGCTTTTTGCTGGCAGACCGTGACTAAACACCAGCTGCACCTCCTTGTGACAGGTGGGTGGGGGATATGTTACCTACAAATAATGTTCCTCATGTCGACATCTGTGGGAACTGTATGACAACAGACGACACGTCATTTAACTTTCATCTCACCTTGTATCGTCTTGTCACACGTTAACGTGTGACGCAAGCAAACAGACAGCACGCGCACGACGGATTGGTTCTTAGTCGACTCCGAATAATTTCATGTTTATAAAATAATTATTACAATTACATCCTCTACTCAAGGCAATTTTTTTCTTCTTCACTTTTCTCTTTTATTCTTTCTTTGTTGAGTCTGTTTTATTCTACTCTCATTTTAATTACCTCTTAAAGTTTTAGTGGGGTGCATTTTATTATTATTATTACCTGGTAAAAATTAGTAAAGGGTAGTGTTTACCACAACCTTCATAGATTATCGCAGTTTCTCTTCTCGTGATGTGTACACGCGTGTCTTCAAATATCATCATGCACAGATATCAAGGTTATGAGTGAATGCATTTGCGTTGTCAAGGTTACAGCCAATGGGAGTAGGACCTACTTTTTTTAGGCATGTCTGAGGTCAAACGCGAGGTCATGAGTTTGACCACGTTCGGGACACGATGACGGTTGTTGACATGAAAAGCAATGTGTCCATATTTCACCTCACTGAGCTTTACACAGGCATGATAAAACATTGCTCCCTAATAGGCCTTTAACTCGCCCTTATCACGTAGAATGTTTTTATTTTAATTTGAGGACCAGTGTCCAGTAAAAAAGCCATTTTGTGACACTTTATCCAGCTCAAGTAATGATGATTCTTACAGGTCTGTCACAACAGCTCGCACCACACGCGAGTTTCGCTTTAATGCACATGACAACACCGAACTAAGAACAAAAGCAAACGGCTTCTAAAACATCATTCTTTACCAAGTGTCCTGCGTCCCGAGGCAGGTAATTTATAGGGCTAGCGATCATCGACCCTCCATCTACTCAAGTTTCCATTTCATTTGTAGTCCTGTGGTGTCCGGTTACATGCCGGTACTACCCGTAGCACTCTTGCAGCACGCGCAAGGGACGTGGAGGAGGACAGCGACTACCTGGCACGTGCAGACAGGTGTGCGTGCCCGCCTTACCTGCCCTTGCTGACCGCGGCTGAATGTGTGCACGTTCTCACGTGCCCCCTGTCAAGTGTGCACACCAATCATTGGAATTAAAAACTGTTTTGTCCCTAAAAATGCCGGCACACTCCTTGTGCTCACTGCCGACTGTTTGATATTCATTTCACGAGCTGACATTTGGAGCCCGCGGCGATCGATGCCCTGATTGCGCTGCTGAGCCATCGATGTATCTGAGGCTTGTCACTAAAAACATTTACAATTTTCTTTGAGACAATTTTTTATACAACTTTAGGAAGACCACAATTGTCTAAATACTTTCTTTTTGCGTGCTTAGCCAACTAAACAATTACCTGTTTACCAAAATGTCTAGGTGCTACTTTTTTTTAAAAATCAGATCACAACTTTCGCTAAAATCCACTCCATGTTTTCTTCACTTAATTTAGCTTTAAAAAGAGTTTTCTCTAGTTTCACTTTCTAATCACTTTCTACAAACAGTCTTTGCATACATTTTTTGTGGTTTTTTCTTTTCGTTTAGCAGGGTAGTCTAATCTTCGGTACTAACGGGTGGAAATGGGATATGAAGCAGCTGACAGGTGTGTCTTCTCTGCTAGACTCATCAGCGGTTGGGATAAATAGGAAAATAGAAATGTCATTGACAATACATATGTAGGCTGCAGTTATTTTTATTTTTCAGTAAAACCTTACTAACTAGAACAGTCAGAGAGTGAAACACCATTAACAGTCCACTTAATGTTTCATTCTCTCTCTCTTAACATAAACTGTTGTTGCCCCCAGAACTTAGTTATACTTACACAGTTTTTCTTTTTCTTTTGTATGATATAGACAAGTTGATGCCGTTGGTATGTTTACTTTATCGTGCGAGACCCAGAAAAGTATTTTGGATGCAAATGGTGTATACACCGAATTTTATTCTACTGCATGGCTAGCTTTATTTATTTTCAGGGATTCAGAACTTCCTTTATTTTGATTTCATTTGTAGCTTGTCCTGGGTTCTACATCCTTCTCTACTGTATTATGGCCCATAACACTCGGGCGCACAGCTCTCATGTTTACAGCTCCCCATTCGAAAAATCTGTGACACCTTCCGTACTTTTTAACGTATGGCGAATCGCGAAGGAAATTGGATCCAACGGTTCGCGCATGGACGGCTTGGCTTGACATCTCGTCAAGGAAATAGAATGCAAGGCCTTTAGATGTAAAAACAACACAGACGATGGAGATAAACGACCCACACTTTTATCAGAAAATTGCGGAGGTTCAGCATACAGTAAGTAAGAATCGGTGGAGCGGTTGCTGAATCAATTTAAAAGACATTGTCTCGTGTTTTGTTTGGAACTGCAGTCAAGGCGGCTTTAATCTGGCGAACCTCAGAAAGCTGTAAATTAAGTGATGCTTCGACATTTAAATGCTGGAATTGGTCTGGGCAAAAGAAAAATGCACCTTTAATCAATATAGCCACCACCAGCTCTGCTACTACCAACACTGATACCAATACCAGCATGACTACTACCACCAGTATTACTGTCACCGCCTTACAACCCCGACTACCATTACTACTACCACCACAACTGTCATCACCAGCATTACCACCACTACTGTCTCTACCTGTCACGATTACGTTGATGGTCTGAAGATGAAAACAATGCAAGTGGGCTCACTGAAAATTATTTTTTTCAGCGCCCATCTGTCCCTGGCAGTCCGTCCAGCTGAAGACCGAGTCACGTCCACCCGACACAGTAGAACTTCTGTGACAGAACACCTCGGGTATCGCTTGTCTCTCCTTCCTGTTGCGGCAGTCTCGTGCTCGGACTGTGAGAGAATATTGTGGTTATGCCTGTCACGTGACCCGTGCCTGTCGTCATTGAGGTCACAGGCACGTGCCCCTTGGCAAGAGAGGTGTGCATGGGTCTGTCTCTGTTTCCATGGCTGCCACATGTCCACAAACCCCAGCTGCCCTTTTAAAACTCGGCCGCTCTGACACCAACTTTTACCATGACCAGATCCTTCCTACAGTGTTATCGTTCGATGAACAACAAACCTCTGAAACGATGCTCTGTAGATGACAGACAGTTGTTTTCAAATCGCTTTATTGCATTAGCCTTGATCTCAGCCGTTGTTTCGTTTTGTTTAAATGTCCCTTGGCAACCCTTCAATAAAAACCAAACGCCACCATTTGAAATCTGAGTTTTCCTCGTTTCCTATTTGAATATCTGTAATCTTCCCCAATATTTTAGTCGTGACAGTGTAATTAGCTCCCTTGCTGTAAACTCGTAGCTTATCATTTACTGTTGATTTATGAAATGTGCACTGTAGTTACAATGCCTTACATTTGTTTTCTCTGATGATGATGCTGATGATGATGAAAATGAAAATGAAAATGATGAGGATGATGATGGATTTTGCGATGTCATAAAGTGAGCTTGTAACTCCAGACTGTGTGAAAAACATAAACGTTAATGAACGGAAAAAAACCACAAAAGGCAATAACAACCAAATTAGATAATAGATAAGGGATATTCATAGTAAAACAAAAGACAGATAATAACGTAATGCAACGATCGCATGTCTGCTGTGCATTGTGAGATGATTCATTCTTATGTAATTGCCTACATAAAAATAAGATAAAGCAGTTTTAAGACACAACCAGCTCAGCGACAATTGAACAACCTGTCACAATACATTTTTTAATCTATTAACTTGTTCTCTTATTTTCTCGCTTTATTTCCTCTTTCTCATTACTTTTATTCGTTATCAATAATTGATCTATTTATTCATACGATTATTTTTTTCTGCTTTTCTTTCGTTATGAAGATCCATGACATTTTATTTCATCCCTCAAAAAGTCAAAATATATTTGCATGATGTCGGCACTGAACATTTCCACTGAATATCTCGTCTACTATGTCATTATCCAAAACATTGCATTCATTTCCCCCCAAACATCGCCCTTTACCGTTAAACTGTTCAGGTCTGGATGTTCTCAACATGCACCCGCCCCCAAACCTCCCAAAGACAATTCCTTGTGTCCAGCCACACGGTGTAGTTACTGGTCCATCAACTCCAACGATCGCTGGTTATCTTTCATTGTTTTTGCTTGTCCGCCGCACACACCACAGAAAGCTGAGGTAGAGCAGGGTGTTGCATTTGAATATCTGAGTGTCTCGACTTGCGTGAGTATTTTTCTGTTTTGACACAAAAGCGATTTAAGGCGGGTTGTGCGGCACGTCGCCGCGCGGCAGGTCTGTATTTATGCGCGCAATGAGTTCCTTGCCGCACGTTCACCCACACCGCGCCGCGCTCGGACTGCGGTCAACTGCATGTTGTAGTCGTCTTGTGGAGAAAACATCTCCACCCACATGTCAGAATCGATCAGCGGAGAGATAAAAAGATTAGGTTTTGTTTTTCCTTCCCAGGCCTTTATGCTTCCGGATCTTTAGATTCGTAGCTTGCTTAATGGTCATGGATGAGAAATGTATGCATATTGTTCCTTTCTTCCCCTCTGTCTTTTTCTGCATTTATGCGTGAACACACACACACACACATACACATACACGCACACACACACATACACGCACACACACACACGCACACACACACACACACACGCACACACACACACATACACGCACGCACGCATATACATACACAAGTATAAAGAACTTGCACAGATATGCTTTAAACCGTTTGCATGTAATGATTGATACACAACATGTCATCAAAATTCTAGTATATCTAAAACTTTTTTAAGAATCTCCACTTGATTGCTCATGCTGCTGTTAAGCCTATTCTATTTATTTTCTCTATGCTTCCACATAAGACGAGACTCCGTCAATCTATCCTTCCGTCTTCCAGCCTACATTTCTTTAGTTCATTTGTCTTTGTTTATTTTATTTACTTTTTTATTTTTCTTTATTTGTGGTTTTTTTTCTTTCTTATCTTCCTTCGTTCGTTTCTTTGTTTCTTCTTTCTCCCCGTGCCGGGGTCACTTTTGTTCTGAAATCTTTACATTTTTGTCGCCGTCTGTTTTGATTGCTCATTCAATGTCTGTTCAATGAAACTTCATTTCATCATTTCTTTGCTGGTGGATGCTACAAATGTTGGTATTTGCATAATGTGCAGTATTTGGCTTTAAATCATCTGCTCGCTTTCGGCTTGAGACAGCACTTTTCTTTTTTTGGCGGGAGGAGGTCGGGAAGCTGTCATGTCTCATCAATTCAGCTGAAAACTATACAATATCCAATAACACATGCAAACGAAACACATGGCTCACCCATTACCCGAAAAACCCTATTTTGATGCCAGAGATTTTCATGAACCTCAAAAGATCAAAAGACTAAAGATCAGACCGTTGGAGCTTCGGAGATTTTTTTTCCTCTCGCACTTGTGTTGATTTTTGTTACTCATGTCCAGTGAAAAAGCAGTACTTCAGATATAGTAACTAGTCGAAACTCTGGGGGTGTGTTGGTTGGTTGTTGTTGTGAAAGGGAAAGTGCTTCCACCTGAAGGCGATTTCGCACTGTGTGGGAGGGGGAACTGTGTGTGTGTGTTTTTTTCATGGACCTTTTTATACTTTTTCCTGGACACACATACACTCTTCGAAATCACACCAACACACATGTTAAGGAATATTGTGTATACAGACCCGGTCTTACCATCAGGCCAACAGCAGAACCTTTCTTCCACATTTGTCCTGACAGGCCGCCGGCAGCCAACAAGAAGCACACGTGTCTGTCCCGTCATGCACTCCTGTGTCCTTTCTATCCCTTAATAGAGGCTCCTACTTGTCCCATTAAAATTTACATTATTGTTCTTATTTACTTAATATACATTTACGCTGATATGAAAAAGGTTTATAGATTTCCTACATTGACTGAGGTCTGCCGTTGCCTTGCCTGACCGGATGTTCCCCTGGTTTAGGGTTAGTGTCAGAGTTTTGGTATCCATGCTTTTATTTTGAACAAAATGCCAGGACATGACAAAGTGATCGAAGTCAAAGTTTGTTAAGTGACAACTGCGTGTTCACGCATGCGTGGAGCAGGTTTAAAAAGCATACTTGCGGAAAGTTGCTTATTTTTGTCCCCAACCGCATGGACTGCGGAACTGTCCCATAATACTCAGTCGTCTGATCTTTGAGTGCAGTGCTAATGTACGAAAGGGAGTGAGTCCAGGTGATTCCAATCATAGCTACTGATCTCCAGCACCTGGAGGAAACTGAATACCTGTAATAGCCACGGGTGCTAATTATGCTGTACCTACTAGGATGTATAATTTATTGTGTACTAACACAATTGTGTACTTATCACCTATCATCATCGTCATCGTGGTCTTAGTCGTTAGAAAAAAAAAGAATGTAAAAAAATTTCGCAAACGCACGCATCACACGGTTTTTTTTTTAAATCAGTCTGTAGATACACGCACACACACACACAACTAACTCGCCCCCTACAACTCCCACGAAATTTCCAATTGATGATCACATCACCAAAAAGGGAGTGAAGACAAAGGAGGCTCAACAAGACAAGACGTCTGGAAGTGAGGGAGAGAACTCACTAGAGAGCCTTGAAAGATGGCTTCTCTTACAACGGCGTATCTGATGACACGGTCGGCCAGGGACAAGACAAGAAAACCTACATTCGTTTGTATTCCATCCCACTTATTTTTTGCTTGTCTCGTGCGTCTCAAAACGTGACCAATCCATCCCGTGTGAAGCGGCGCGCGGAGATGGTGAAAGGTGAACGCCACTTGTATTCCCTCTTGGCCAATCAGTTGCTTTCTCGATGGAGAGGTTCCTTAGTATCCAGCTTTAAATCGATAATTGAGGTTCGCGAAATTTGACATTCGATCTCAACCGGAAAATCTTAAAGTTCACACTATCCATCGTCGTCCACGAAAAGAATTCGTTTAATCTTTGTTTTTTTAAAACAATTTTGCATGCAAACAATCCTCAGATGCTCATAGTTTAAGTGATTTTATTAGATATCACTATTATCTCAAAAAAACAACCTCCTCATGGCGAGATTGTTTATAGGCCATCCATTGCATCGATGAACAGATTCCAAGCTGCTGGTGGACAAAGCACACGGTATTCATGATTCAGACATTTTGCCCAAAAATTAACAACAGGAGGCTGCACGGCATTTGTTGATAGAACAATGTCAAACAATTTGAAGAGACACAAATTTTCTGTTTCCTTCAACAATTTTCTGTCCATTTTAACTGGTACTCCGAGGTCTCAAACTCTCACCTACCGAAGTGTATCTATATAATCGTTTCGTAAAGTTTCCTGCAAACATTCATTCCAATTGCATATATTTACGATCTGTAACCTGTCCACGACGATTATAGCAAACATACATTTGCTGTTAAAACAAAGAAAATCTTAGAGCATCAGAGTACATGTATTGTTCTCATTGTCTACCTTTCTTTCAGAGTAGACAGCCAAATCCTAAGACTTTAACCAAAATCGTGTAACTAATTTTAAATACAATGCCTTACTTAGGCCGTCAGGTAAACAAGAAAACAAGTCACTTTTTCTATATTGTATCCTCTGTGTGTTTGTGTCCAGATATTCACTGTACATCACGGCAGACGGCCAATGAAGAATCATATCCAACTTTACATCATACTTTCAAACAAAAACAAAACAACTGTTTGTGCTCCTTTTCTTGTTAAAAAAAAGTTTGTATCATTGGAGCATATCAGGCACTACTCTCTCTTCCGCCACAATGAGAAAACGATTAAAGCTGGAACACTAAATGATTGCCTGTCATTTTTATTTTGAGACAGGGTTGCCTTTTTAAATGTGAATTGAGGGGGAAGCAAGTGAACCAGGATGTAAAATAAAGTGCATGATTTTTTGTTGTTTTTGTTTTTGCTAGTCGTTTACTCATTGCATGTTTTTTTTTGTTTTTTTGTTTTTTTATTTTTGGGGGGGGGGGGAAAGGGAGGGGAGGGTAGGAAAAGTAAAGAACAAAAATAAAAAAGGCTAAAAACATTACAAAAGTATGAGTGCACAAGTTATTTCGCCCCCGTCCCATCACACACAAGCCATGAACACGTACCTACATGCAAATATAGAGGCCAGCATATACATCAAATGACCGCTCATCTATCTCTCCTATTAAAATTTCAATTTAATATTTTTCCTTCTGGTGCTACAGCCTCTTGTTTTTTTTCAGCCTACTTTGTCTTTCAGAACTGGCTGTGTCTTCTGGTGAGAGGAAGAGAAACGAAACCCACGAGAGTCCCCGGGGGACCAATTATTATTTTGTTAATTGAAGCGCACGCACACTAAAGAACGCAGATACAAGAAGTCTCGCACAGTCACCGTGAGTGGACACAGATGCTCAACATACACAAGTGGCAGAGCTCTTCACAACATCCATCTCTCGTTTTGACATCCACTGCCTCCACGACTTGACTTCAACTGCGGTCACTGTCATACACTCCTCATCCCCCGAGTCCCAGCTACAATCATCGTCAGATACTTTACAGTAGTATGCTTCTTTTTTCTTCTCTTCCTGTTTCATCAACGGTGCTGTCCAACCGCATGCATTGGCGGTCTCACGAAACACTCTGTTACTACAAGAAATCGAAAAGTCCTCATTGCTGTTTTCTTGGCAATATCCATGGTTGCAATGTGTATATAGCATCATATAAACGCGAGTGTCCTCATCCTTTGGCCATTTTATAGAGTGTGGCGATGTGTGCATGTATTTATGTGTATGTATATATATTGTGCGTGTGGTTCTGACGTTGATAAAAATACTTTTTTTCTCTCAAAATTTCTTGCAAAAGTACTCTCATCGTTTTGGGAAAGGTCGTAGATCATGCTAGCAAGCCCGTACGAGAGACAGCTAGTGAGAGGAGACAGAGACCTCTTGGCAACATCTCAATGATTATCTCCCCTTCACTAGAAACGGCCGGCAGTGTTCCCTCCCTTCCCCCTACCTTACTCATTCTTGGTTGTCCTCAGATCCCATACGTCATCACACAAGCAACACACAGATACACTAGAATCGATGAGAAGAATTTTCCAGAAAGTCAAAGCAAACATCCAATCAGAAAGATTAGTGTGCGATAATAAAATAAAACAAACCCAGGATCAATCTTTTCCAGATATTTTTAGCGCAGTTAATAAATATGATTGCGCTTACTGATGTTCTTGGCAACATGTTCGCAGTTACAGACAGCTAACTAGCTCGAGATAGACAGATAGAGAAGCGTACGATTGTAAAACAGAAAAAAAAATACAACTTAACGGTCTAATAGCGCCTTTGCACAGCAACCATTAGAGGAAACTCGGGACAATGTACTCAATCACTCACTCCGCGCACAAAAATAAACACCGCTCATGCAGCCATATTTGCACTTTTCTCCGCAATACATCTGCGGAAGGGCAATTAAGCCAGCACGTGATACGGTTGCAGAAGGAAAGAGTGACAATTACCATCCGAGATCGGAAGATGCCCTCGTGTAGTATTAGGACCGAGCGTTTCAATGTACAGTCACGTGGAAGTAAAGCGACTGGCAATCAGTCAAGGTGAGACAACCACTTTCTGAACAAAGAACACGACAGACACCAGCAGCCAGCGCTACACAGAGGGCGCTTTGCTAGACAGTTGAGCCACTCCTCCCGTCTGCCATCTGCAGGCTGCTTTTATTTCTTCTTTCTTTCTTTTTGTAGTTTTGTTGGTTGTTTGTTTGTTTTTGTTTGTTTGTTTGTTTTGGTAGTTTTTTCTGTAGTTTGTTATTTTATTTTTGTTGTTGCTTTTTTAGTTTGTTCGTTGTTTATTTTTTTTTCTTGTCCTTTCCTTATTCTTCTTACCCTTTCTCCACCCCCACACAGTTTCCATCCCTGGCGCCCCCGTGACGGCTGGGTGGAGCAATTTAGCATGCACCACGCCGCGTAGCACTGACATCTAAAATGATATTTTGATGTATAAGTTATTTCCCCTTCGATTATCACGTTCTGGCGTATCGAGGCTGACAATTACCAGGAAAGAGCAGGACGAAATGAGTAGAATGCAATTTACGAATCGACGAACCACTTGAGCAGTCATTAAGGTCCTCCTCGGGTTATTACGCCTCCTCCGGCGCACTTTTTTCTGGAGGCTACTTGTAATGTCCTTGTTTAGCGTTACGTTTCTATTGTAATGAGTCTACGATGCTAATCGCTGCTGCAAAACAAATTGAAGCAATGAATGCAGTTACAGATTATAATCTTTCTCGGAACGATCATTTAGAAAGTATCAAAAACGTGTTTGGCACGTACCTTAAAATTTAGGAAGCGAATCTTTTTCCTCTCTCCTTCTCTCTCTTTCTTTCTCTCTCTCTCTCTCTCACACACACACACACACACACATATGAACATACAAATCGACACAAATATCTTGAGTTCTGCATCTAGTCAATCGGAATCTACTTACCACAAAAGTATATAATGACAACATTACATTTGCTTTCTGTTCCCTCTCCCAATGGTATGTATCACAGACCACAAGCAAAAATGTTTCTTCGTTTCCGATTATTTGAAATTATCATGTCTAAAGAGCATTGAACACTACTTCTCTCTTTCAAGTAGCTGCTTTGGACACGTGGCGTGTTTAAAGTCAACAGTTCATCAGTCATCGCTGGACTGAGGCTCACGGAGGAGCACACGTCGTCTGTGGCCCATGCTCCTCCCATCTCCCATCTTTGCGGCTTGTCATTAGCGGTTGGCCCGAGGCTGGACTTACTAAATCATGGGATTGGCGCCGCTTGTCCCAGCAATCAACCCACAACCATTGTCATTAAGGGGGCTGGGGGTAGTTCATGGTAGCTTGGGGGTTGGAGCATCACCGGGTGTTGTACAGGCGGAAAAACTCAGAGCTGTCTTTACGAAACCCTTCGTTGTGTGGGCTGACGTGTACAGCAGACATCCAAGGAATAATTTAAATAAAAAAATGCTCGAAAGCAACTGTAACAAGACCTATAGTATGAAGTTTACCATATTTATTAGTTTATGAGATAATATAACTCTGTATAGAGATGTTCTGTTTGTTTCTAAGTGTATTTTTCACTCAGGAGAAAATAAAACTAATACTATTACTAGCTAATCAAATTATATTTAATAATATTCGTGCTTACAAGTTCTTGCTGAGTCTGTGTGTATATATATATTTTAAATACGAGTATTAGATTAGCAGAAACTCTGTCTACTTTTCGATAAACCTCAACATTTCCATAATATTCTGCATTCATATTGTATAATTTCCTGTTTCTGAAAGATCAAGCACCTTTCTCTGCTGTCTTAGAAGAAGACATGGTTGTGCATACATAGCAGACAAGTCTCTAAAGGACATTTATTCATTTATTGTATCAGACATTCAGAGCGTGTGTTCACTCTCTATGCGCATTGTCCTTGTCTCCACTGAGCGAGGATTTGTGTGCAACAGTCTGCGCATGCGCGTGTTGTGTCTGTGTGAATGATGCAACAGTCACATCCCTCCTACCTCAGAGAAGTCATGCAAGCAGTCTCACCAATCATAACCGTTTTCATTCCATAAAATGTGACATATATGTAAAAATTGGAACGAATATTTTCTCATTCTGGGGAGTGTTTTAGTTTATAGTGTGTGTTTGTGTGTTTGCGTGTGTGTGTGTGAGAGAGAGAGACCAAATCCACGTCATCATCACCACCAGAGGTAGATGCATGCTGTATTTCTTGACTGGAAACACGTTGAAGTCCGCAAACACACTGCACCTCTAACTGTTGCCTGGATTTCTATTCTTCTAAAATTCAACTCAAATTCTAGATGTTTCGGTTGCCAGCGTGGCAACGAACGGTGGACCCACCCACGAAGGGTCAAGGATGAAGGCGAGGTCAAGTATCACTCAAGCAGCTCCCACAGCACCGTTAGCGAGGTTCAATGAATGATGGCCAGCTGCCGACTCAAAGAACAAGACAGACAGCTCTGCGGGTAAGGGAGGGACGAGTGATAAAAATACAAAATAAAATAAAAACCGACTCCAGCTTCGGACGGCTTTGAACGTCACCCACACGGAAGGAATCGCTTTTTTCTGGTGTAGCAATGGGGCGGCCTGGAGTGAGTCGTGCTCACTGATTGTTCTGCCTGTGGAGAACCCGCTGCACGGGAGGTAGGGGGAGGTCCGGAGCACAAGAGACCTTGTCATCGATGAAACCGTTGGTAGCTTCATCAGCAAGATCTCAAGGGTGGGGATTGGGGGAGGAACCGTTGTAGGCAAGTTCAGTTCGGTCATTTGATCCTCCCTCCTCTTCTTGATGAAAGGCGGTTGCTGTTGGTAAAGAGAAAATTGTTTCATCTTTGTACGAGAGTTCTTATTTTTGCTGTAACAGCTCAATGGTTGGTTAAATGTTGGAACTTCTACAGATGGAATTGTCGATGTGTCATTATTTCGAGTGCGGTAAATAGAGGAGAGAATTCACTTTTGAACGACAGAAAGGTAGAAAGATCCCACTGTCCGATGGCTCGAGCTATACATGGACCACGAAGTCTATCCCTTTCCTTGTGCTATAGATGGATATTACGATGTCTATTATTTACTTTGGGGAAGTGGGTAACCTAGCGGTGACACCACTGGCAACCGGACTTGCAGGCGAACAGACAAGTCCGTTCGATACCCGGATGACCCAGCAGACTGTGGAATGGGTACCCAACTCATTAGACGGTTGGGTAAGGCAGCAATGTAGAGGAATGTGTTCCATCCTCACAAGAATATGGTTCCGAAATAGGATTTTCTTATATGTACCCCACTCCCACCCCACACACCTCTCTTCTCTCTCTTTCTCTCTCTTTCTCTCGCTATACGTATATATATCTTCACAGTCAATTGAGCAAACACGCTTTGTCCTGCGACGATCTGCTACGATCAACTTTAACAACCACGAGGCTGATTCACTTGTGCCAAGTCAATTGTCGATGTCCATGTATCCTCCTTACTCCCCATCAAAAGGTTTCAGACGATGTTGAAGACTCCATGTTAAATGACATGAGACCGTTAACAGCATTTGAAGCAACGGAAGTGAGAGCTGGCGTCCCTGTAGAAGGTTTGCGAAATGAAGAACTCGTCCAACACAGCATTGGTGTTCCTGCAAAGCGCTTGGCAAGCCAGAGACAAACCGTTTCCAGAATCACGGAAGTGACACGTTTGCCAGCCGAGAAAATAAACGACTATTCCAACTTTTATGAACAGTTGCATAATTCCAGGCTGTTCTGGAAATCTCAAATATTCACACCACCAGCGTTTTTAGCAGCAGAATGTTGACAATGGAGAACAGCAAATGCTTCAATTGAAGACAGTCTGAAAATTATCGGAAGGTGCTAGAACGGCCACAAGAATGACAGAAATCCGCACCTTTAACGATGTGATTGTAATTTAAATTGAGATTTAAATCCGACATGCTCTTTTTTTCAATTCTCTCCCCAGCTGTTTCTCTTTGTTGTCCTGCGCTGCCTTCCGGATTGAATTGCGTGGTCATTAATTGTGTGGGTTTAGGAACCCATTCTTAGATGAACTTGATGCGGAGAGGTGGAAAATAAAGACTGACCAGCTCGTACACAAGCAGCTGATGAAGGCAGCATTTCTTTTTAGGGGCTTTATCACTGTTATTAGCAGTCTTGATGAGGAGATTCGAGTGTCTTTTTTTAAGCAGAAATGCAGATCACCTTGAGTCCAGAACCATTACCACTTACTCAAACAAATAAAGGAGTTTTCCTTGATTTTTGTGAACTAAAATTTGAAGGTTTCAATAAACTATTTCTCCTTAAACAACGAATACTGGGATTGTGTGGATGATGGTGATGGTGATGTTAATGATGATGAAATCGGAGATTTAGAAAAAAAAAACAGCGGAAATGGAGGATACATAAAAAGCAAAGAAGAAAAGTGAAAGCCTATAAAAGTGAAAAAGAGGCAGAGGACAAGGGAACTGGGACAGTTTGCCTTTTTTTTAAGGAGACGCGACAAATGAAGAACATCCAGACAAATGCTCTCCTTGTCTCCTGGCAGCCGCCATAAGCCTGGCGACTCGCTCGCAGATTATCTGGCACCGGCGTCGCGCGCCCCCTGGGTGTCCCCGCTGTTCATCACAGTAAAGACAGCCAAGCACTGGGTGTGGAGACGGTCCCTGTGAAGACTAGAGCTTTTAACTTCTGGGCTAGTCCTGGACATCTGTAGGCGTATGTCTTCTAGGAGCTGGAAATAGTCCTGAACATCCATAGGCCTGTGTATTCAAAGAACTCGATATGAAGAAGGGTGGATGAAGGGTCAAGCGATTTTTGAATCATAGTATTGTCTTCCAGCTTAAAAACTTCTTTGGGTCATCTGAGGGCAATAAAAGCTTTTGTGGGAGATATCCGTTTGACCTACTTTCATATTCCAATATTTTAATTTTGTATGCTGATATAAAAGAGCACAGACTAAAGCAAATTTCAAGTCGTTGAAGAGAGATACAATTTCATGGCTACCTTTTCAATCAGCAGGTAGGATGGTAGAAGACATAAGAAATCTTTCTTTACTAGCATCGTGATAGGATAATGAGACTACTCAGCGAAATTTGAAGCCACAGTATAAGTACGACTTCTTCCTTCAAGCACAGTGTAAGGTCTAAGAAATTAATTGAATTTTAGTCGTTTTAAATCACATGTTTTACAATGTGTTGGTTTTTGTGTGACGCAAATTGCACTTAAAATGTAATTAATTTTTTTGTGCTGTCAGTGAACTAGTAAACAACTGGGGGCACGCATGTATATAGATATGGGTAATTTTTATTATGTAAGCCTCCTGTATGTATCACACACACACACGTACATATTATTTCATCATCTCTCATCGGCTCTCCTGCTTCTACTCACAAACAGTCTCACAGAGAAGCAAAGTGGCACAAAGAGCCCTTAAGAACACACGAGCACACGCGCGTGCACACACACACACAATGGGTATGAGAGAACAGACAGAGGGATGAAAAATAGTTTGAAGAAAACCGCGAGGCTAAGAGAAAGTACATTACCCAACACACACACACACACACACACACACACACACACACACACACACACGTACACGCACACACCACACGCACACGTACACGCACATGCACACAAATGCACAAGCAAGCACACACACGCACACAACCGCACAAGCAAGCACACAGTTCACACAGACTGTAAGAGAGAGCATCAGAGATGCGGATGCCACGTGCCCGGTCAGCATCCCCACTGACGGCGCCAACGGGCGGAGCGCACGTGCAACGTGCTGCATCACTTCACGAGGCGTTGGAAGCTCACGCGCGCGACTATATAACGCGCTTTCGCCCTCCTCTGCGTTCTTCTCTCAGCCGCCTGCTGCCTTCCTTTCTTCCTTTGTTGGCGAGGACTGGGCCTCTTGTTTGTAGTGACATTCGCCGGACACTCATCCGCTGCTAAAAGGTTCATGCTCAGATATAACTATATTGCGGACTTATTGTGAGAGCGATACAATATTTTACTTGGTTGTAATTATTTCGTAGATAGCAAAATATTTTTATTTAGTTGTTCTTTATTTCCTTATTTTGTTATATTCCTTTCTTCGCTTTATGTTTTAATTAATGATAAATATAGAGGCTTTAAATTTTGTGTCGCTTTCTCTTCTGTCGCCCTTAATCTAAAATTTATTTTCTTTTTCATTGAATCCAATGTCTATGACAAAGTTGCTTAAAACACCGAGAGTAGTAATCATGTCTAGCAAATAAATGTCTTTGGAGCAACAACAAAAAAAATAATAATAATGATGAAGATAAATCTGAAACTTTGTTCGTATTTTTTCTGTAGGTGCTTGAGCTGCCGTAGAGCCGAGAAGAAAACTGTTCCTCAGAACAAGGAGTTGGTTTCTAAAAGTTTTCAAACAAAGCATCACAAGAGCCCCGAGTTGTAGAGACAATGTGCCGCCAACCGTCCAAAGTCGTCAGCGCCGTGGTGTTGTTCGTGTTTGTGATGATGATGGTCGCGTGCTCTGCTGTGCCGCTCGAGGAGCTCGATGACACCGACGACGAAATCAAGGTAAGTGAGCGAAAGTAAAGACAGTTTGTAAGAACACTTGCGAACATCCACTTGTACGAACATCCATTGCACGTTGCTCTACGTCAGAGACGTTGTCTGCCAGCCACGTAATTACGTCTCCCTCACGTTGCTTTGCTCGTACTCGTCTGACACTAAATTTGAACGAACATACGATTTATATTGCTATTTATATCTCCTCACACCATCCAACGGTAGACAAGAGATGTTGGGGGCGTGGAGGGAAAGAAAGAGATCCCAGGCAATACGAAGAACATAAAAATATAGATAAAACACATGTCTGGAGGGTGAAAAATTAACTTCGTGCTCATCTTTATCGTCTGCTCTTTAAACAAGATGATCGGATTACTTTTTTGTCCTTATGGTTCCATTACTTTCAAAAAAAAAAAAAATCCACGAAAGTCTGTCAAAACACAAATAGATGACACTAAAGGTACACACGCCAGGAATTCAATGCAGGGTCAAGCGGCAGCCATATGTTCACACTGAATATGAACAGAAAGGACATTGACAGTTTAAAGATAAAGACTATTGTTTTTAGAAGTCCATTCGATCGCAATGACATTTACTGTTGGTATTCAGATCGACTTGGTTTCCTCGTAAAGGTTAGCGAGTTCTACACTAGTGAGAGGAACTGTGAACAGTTCAAGTTAGAAATTTGCTTTAGCGAGTTTGGAACAAGTATGGAACAGGTTCGGTACAACAAATTTAGGTTAGACTATTCTTTTATTGACTCTACCGTTAGACAGGCAGACATACAAGCGCAATGCCTCCGATGTAGTGCCACGTTCTTAAACATTTATTCCTCCAATATTTAAATATGTGATGCGGCCAACAGGAAACCTGTGCTCACCCAGGCGTTGAGAAGTCGGACTCCTTCATGCAACCTCGCGAACACCAGCTTAGAGTTTGGGAGGGAAATACTTTGCAAGCTCATGAGCAGGTACCACACGAACCTTGCTAGCCCCGATCAGCCCACGTGACCAACAGACGTAAAGGATGTAAAGTTCATTTAGGATGGGCTCTGTTTTGATTCTGTTTGCCCAGATTTTCAGGTATGATTTGAAAAGGGAAAAAATGGTGTGTAGTGGTATTTTTTCGCGGCTTCTGTTCCATTGCGAATTCGGGTTTTTATGGCGTAGTGACAACCACATACGGGCAAGAAAATGGAGGAAATCCCCCACCGAGAGGAGGATAGCGTTAATTAGTCCCTGTCCCATCCTTTGCTTCAGAAATGATGAAGTTAACGAATATCAAACCACGGCAGCTTCTTTCTTCATTGAGATCACTTGCACGAATAATACTTGCTTCTTCAGCAACCACCTTTCTCCCTCTTTTCTCGCGCTAAAAGCTGGTTTTTAGTGATTTAATGAAGTGTAAGAGAGCTAGCCTTGCTGCTCGTATTCTAGTATACAAATTCTGGATCAGAATACTGATGAAGGTCCAGCCACAAAACGTTTTTCGCGAGGTCTTCGCCATGATTCTTGAAGGATGAGAGATCGGGATATTGCTTTTTCTGATACCCTCGCTGGCGAGGTTCTAAAGCCCAGCATCGCTAGAAAAACATGCATCAGGTCACATTTACCGTCTGGAAACAGACCTCATGATGTTGATAATACTCGTGAAAGTTTCTACTTTCCACGGGAGAACATTATGTGATGACCAGACAGCATATAGCGCATGAAGAAAGGACAGTCATTGTGCATCATTACAACTTTACTGTCTCCATAAAGGTTCATATATTAATATAGTCACAGTCATTTATAATATTGATGGGGGCCTTAATTTGATGGCACAAGGTTCCCCACCTACCGCAGGAAAATACCGCGATTCTCTAATTCTCACCAGTTCTCTGGAACTCCGGCCATTTTAAATCCCAGAGCATCACAGGACAGTCCCATAGGGCAAGCTGCACAGACACATGCTGAGTTGTTTTCAACATCCTGCAAACAACAAATACAAAATGAACTGAAGAAATCTTCGAGTTTACTACAAGAACGAGGCTTTCGCTTCCTGTTTGCTGTCAACAATACGAGAAAAAACAAATGTTGCAAACTCTTTTGTCGATTGGGGCTAAAGAACTTAAGCTTTATGGTCTGTTGAGTTTTTAGTGTGTTGATTCCGGGAAAGTAGGAGAAGGTAGAAGAAAAGTCGACGACTTTGCAACACCAAAAAAATGATAAAGCAACAACAAGTTTGGGGTAAGTTCCAAAGGTTGGCTTTCAGAGGAGATCTGCTATCGTACCAAGAAATATCGTAAATACAACGATGTCTCACAACAAGAATTTCTTAGGATTTCTACGAAGATGAGCGACACCCAGCGTCGTGTGCGTAGTTCTTGGCAAGGGAGACAACGAACAGACTACAAACAAGGTGTACTGCGAGAAACAGTTACCAGGTTTTTCCATTAATTTAAGAAAGTTTTTGGTTTTTTTTAATAAAGATGGATTTCGTAGTTATTAAAGCACGTACTAGCAAACTCAAGCACGCACACACATGAAAACACAGAATAAAGAGCAAAGGTTTTTATCTCCTTGGTTTGATCATCGCCTGCAGTTCTGACTATACTTCAAATATCTGTGTTAAGAAATATACAGCTAATATAGAATATATTCAAAATGCATACAATCATAAAAACAAAAGATTAACAACGATGTCACGCACCTGCAGAAGGTCAGAGATCAATCGCTTGCCAATTCCTACTTCACTCACTTAACTGCTGTCTCCCAGCTCCTGAATTTTTCTCCTCTTGAACAGTTTGCTGCTATTGGCAACATTAACTGCTGGCATCATTTTACCACTATTTTATCGCCTTTTATTGTGGGTTTTACCACTTGATTGCCGAGTTTACTGTGTTGGAGTGTTAGAAATGTCGATTTAACAGAACTGGAATGACAGCGAGAAAAGGTCACACTGTAGTTAACTTAAATTTTACTTCATCTGCGTCAATCTGTCTGCAATGAAATATGATCTTATCTTTATCAGAGGTAGGGAAACCCGAATGAAAATTTGCTTTCCAGGACAAATGTATTTAAAATTCGTGTATCAAATTTCTCCGCAAAGCTCGCCTCTTTGTGGAAACTTCTTATTGAAGGTTGTAGTTTGGCATCCGACAACACCATCTTCCCTTGGGGTTGCTGTTGTCGCAGAAGTGAGCGTCAAGATATCTTAGTGCCTGTGGACTGTCTGTGGCACCATTTTGTACTTTGTGAGAGGCTAGGGGTTGATTTAGGCAGACTGTCAGCATTCCCTTCTATTTACTGTCTTTGCACCGACGCCGTCAAGAAGTTCCGTCCGCCACCTGCCGCAGGGGAAGACCACCGACCATTTAATGCTCTCGGGTTCTTCGCAACTTCGATCGTTTTAAATCCCAGTAAAGTATCCAATACAGACATTCCATACAGAGAAAATGCAATCCATGTGCGTTTATAAAGTTCAGACCTAGCCTGAGAAAGTTCAAACTTGGCTTCAGAGAGCTCAACCTTTTATCTTGCCACTCTCGTGGATGATGCAGCAGAAGGGACTGAACCTATCTGTTCCCTTGTCCCTCCCTCCTGGACCAGCCCTCCGTTAATTGCTCAATCCATTACAAAGAGGCGGACGACTAATTAAATCTCCCTTGTTGCTGCTTTGTCGCCGTTGTCTCCCTGACCTTTCCAGCTTTCTGTGGAACCATGACGGCTTAAATTTTCATCAGCAACACCCGTTCTTCCTTGCTTTGTACAAACAGATGCAACCTTTGGGGGAACCTCTTCTGCGCAGACAGACAAATTTGGAGAATTTTATTTAAGAACACAGTTATCAGATTCATGGCGCATGGGTACTGAGAAGTTTGACATGCCAAATTCTTCGCAATCCTTAACTGTGAAAAATTTTCAGCTGAGAAATAAATAAATAAATAAATATCTTCAAACTGTAAAGAATCTAAACTGAAAAGTGTTACCCAACATGGATTGTTGAGATCGAATGATACTACAGCTGTTTGTGTGGCTCTGTGTCCTTGTTTAGTTAATAATTACTAGTCGGATGTTTAACAAGGCTGATATTTACAAGGCTTCTTCCTCTACCTTTTCTTACGAAAACACTGAAGTATCGACCTCACTTCATTTGAATCCAGAGGTTGACTTTCACTGCTGGTCTATGGCACACTCGGGGAGTCAAAACTGTCACAGCTGGTACTGCTACCCAACAAGGGAGCGGGAGAGAATACAGCTCAAACATGGCTTTAGCTAAGATGCCTGGAAGGAGGGAGGGAATACATTTTCACTAGAGGTACACCTAACTAGAAGCAGTAATAAGCAATCCTACAGTTCTTCGTCTTGTGTCCAGCTCGACGGAGTCGTCCATTGCCCGCTGGGTTCCGTTGTAGACCCTCGTTGGATTTTAATGACACTCTCCTTCATTTAGCTTCCTGGTTCTTTTTGTCAATAAATCTGTTATTATTTCTTGAAAACCTTACATATAGTTTTATCTTAATTAATTTTATATAATTGAACATTCACAGTATTATAAACACTCCATTTTCACACACCCTGCGCTGACCAATACTAATAAAGACATCTTCATTCATCTACACCAGTACTGTTCTTTGTTTCCGTGTCATTTGAATCTTTCTTGAACATATAAATCTCATGTGTCTTTAGAGAAATTTTAGTTTACCTGTCACGTTTCTGGTCTTACTGCCAATGGATGCACTTGTCGACATTTTGATTCCATGCCTACGTGACATCTTAGTAGGAACTGTTAGTCTGCTTGACATTTAATATTGTCAGCTGTCCACAAATTGTGTTCTTAGCAGGTTTATTATTCTAACAGTGCATTTCTTTACCCACAACTCACTCTTTTTGTACAGATTCTGCTAATAACAGTAATTAACGAAATTGCCTTGATAATATTTTCTACAGATTATAGGTCCATGTTTTACGACCAGGCGCGAGTGATTAGGTTTTGATCTTCCAAAGTGAGTGTCTTTCCTACCCATGAAGATGGGATGGTTCACATTTTTGAGGCGGTCAGAAGAAATAGGGTTGAGGTACCTTCACGATGCCTTAATTTTTCTCTTCTCCTAGACCTGTCCTCTATTGTGTTTGAAATACCTCAGGAGCTAAAATGGTTCCAACCTCGAGATACAAAACAAAACCAACGAAATCAGCTAACAATATATTTTTTTCTTGAAAAAATCTTCTGTGGCAGATCTCTAATCCTGAATCTTATTTAGAAGCTGATTCTTAAGATAAACATGCTAAACCGCAAACAGGAGTGGCAGCAAAATGGACAACAACAGCTTCGCCAGCAGAAACAACAACAACAGCAGGGCAAACTCAGCTCACGGGTCCTTGGATCGAAATGAAAATTCATCCTACATTCGAAAAAAGGAGAATATTGTGAAATAATCCATCTAACACGAGCCTTCCACGACACAGAAATACCGCCCACATGTATCAAGCTTTGGATGCGGTGGACAAGTCATAGAAATAGGATTTGATCTTCTGCCAGTCACTGACCTTCTTAGGAGAAACAAGAGGACATGAAGATCAAGTGTTTAAACATGTTAGTTTGGAAATGTCGAGGATAGCGGCACTAGCACTGTTCACAATTCTGGCCTGAATGAGAATGGAACTCAAGAGAATTCAAGACATTGCTTATACCGATCCTTGCTCTGAGAAGAACAACTTCAAAGTCAAGTGCTGGCAGGGAGAGAGCAGAAATAATGATACGAACACTGAAACAGGCATCCATTATTGTTATGTTTGTATGTTTTTCTTTTTTAGTAAAGCACTTTGAGATCGCCTTTAATGGTGGAGAAAAGTGTTATATAAATCAACTTTATTATTATTATTATTGTTGTTGTTGTTGTTATTATTATTATTATTACTATTATTAAATATTCCTTATCCCACTTGCCATACTTTCTGGAACCCCTCGAGTTACAGATTAAAGAAGGGATAATAAGCACAGGGCTACACACTTTTGCAAGTTTTGAGCTTTGCACTTATTGTACTTTGCACAATAATCTCAGAGCTGACAGACATCACCGAGCAGCTCCGTTCTCTTGTCTACAAACGACAGTCTCTAAGTGACGTCAGAGCACGTGACCACACCTGTTTTCTTGATTAACTTCATTTGGTAGGTTTTTAAGCGAGTAACACAGGTAGTCCATGGTGAGACGTATTCAATGCAACTGGTGTAGAAAAAAACAGAAATACAGACCTGATTGGCCCAGAAAAAACCCAAACGGATGCAGCCATTCTTCAAAGAGATTAATTAACTTTTCATTATCTGCGTGGAGTCAACGTCTGCTGGCCCTGCGACTCGCTGACATGATTTAGACGATGGAGGTGATGCCACAGAATTCAACTCTGGTGTGCTTCAATCTCTTTGGCTGCAACCTGAAGAAAGATTATAAACTGAAGAGACAATCACCTTTTTTGCTGTTTAATATGCTAACATTTCTTAACATTCTAAAAAAATATTAACAAGCTTCGAGACAGATCATTGTTCTCTATTTCTGAGAACAATGAAACTGAAATATGCGAAGCTGGAAGAACGTTCATCCCTGAGACAAAGTGGTTTCAAATTCTTCTTTAATTTAAACATATTGAATCAGGATTAACCGACGTCCTATATATGTACTTGTAGAGCTTATGACTAACTGGAAAGGTTATCACTGATGGACAATGAGAACTGTCATTGTCATGTTGATAAAAATTGAGTATCCCTGCGCCTTTCGTGCTAGTCTAGCTCTCTATTTCAATCTCTTTTTGGTTTATGTGAATAAAAATAAAAAAATAACATCACAAATCACCCGAAAAAGTAGCGACCCGAAGCATCTTCGTTAGCCTCTATGATATTCATTTTTATCTTACATAATACGAGTCTAGCATCAGTTAGGACTACACTGTTGAACTCACTTTACTGTCAAAAAGTTTCTTCATCGTGTGAGAGATAAAAACATTTACATTTCAAGCAACGTCTGCTGTAGGCCTGTCGTTTGTATCAGGTTTTTACAAAAGGAATATCTTGTTAGCTCGTCTAAACTTTGCAACTTTCTTCACAAATCACCTGCAAAAGAACACAAACCTTGTAGCAGATGAACTCAATCCAAACCCAGCTCGACTTCCATAATAAACTGCAGCGCATTTTTACAGTTGTCCGCACGAGACACATTTTTGTGGTCGTGACATTAGATAAATAAATGTTCAAAGCAGAAACACAAAACAAAATCGCGAAATCACCCCCCAAGGCAAACAGGTTGCGGAGGATTTGCCGGTCTCGGGTTCAAATCCATTAGCAGAATAATGTCACAAGTTGAGAGAACATTGAACTGACGGTCTTTTTCTTCCTGAAAAAAAGGAAAATAATTTCCTGGGTAAGACAACAAAAGCGACTGTCGCATCTACTTGTCTTTTTCCGGATTAATTAACAGCCCAGAATAAGCAAGATTAGAAAAATAATAGTTTTCATTTTTTTTTCCTATTACCTCTCTTATCATGCCTGCTGGTCAGCGTGTTTGTGTGTTTGTGTGCGTGCATGAGAAAGTTCCAGTCGTCTGTATATTCATACAGATTCAATGTATGTGTCAGTATGTTCTCCTTGTGTATCAGTCTATCTACAGGTTATTTCTCTCTCTTTCTATCTCTCTCACACACAAGCACGCAGAACGAGAGAGACTGACAAAGAAATGGATTGAGATAGAATAAAAAAAGAAGTTAACGGATATGAACGGTCTGTCAGCGCGTGCAGGTCAGCGAGCGAGAAGAAAACATGCGATAAGCTGAAGAACAACAATGAAGTATCCCTCGCTGCTTGTTTATTTGATTCTACGTTTATCTCTTTCATTAACCAGGCCCACAGCTCACCGTTGTTATTTTCTCTCCTTATCTGCACTGCCTCAAAGTTTACTCCACGTCATTTCCGTCAATTTGCGCAGACGACACTCGCCATTTGGAAGGCGGCAGTGGCTTGCTGTTTATTCGATTAAAACTTTGGGAATGAACACACATCTCTGAAACCACCTTTGTTTTTGTTTTGCACAAGTACCTTTTATTTTCTGATCGGATCTTTGTAATCTCTCCAACAAACGTGTACACCCACACAAAACAGAGAGAGAGAAAGTGTTCTGTTTATCTATTATCTGTTATTTTTGTCTTTATTTTTCTGTGTTATTGATGTCCAGCTTTCCTACTCACCCTTCAGGCTTCCCTCCAAATAGTCTGTCTAGCACCTGTGTAGACACTGTACTAGACTGGAAGACATGTGTGGCTCTTCTTCAGAGCTGAGCCGGAGGTCGGAAATTAATTAGGAGCCTGGCAGGAGCGACTTCAGCACTTGAACACGCAGGACGAGATTTGGCGATGGTTTCTTTGTAGCCTGTTACAATACTAAAGGTTGTCATAGTTCACATTAATCTTACCCCTTCCCCCAGCTATGATGTATTTCAATCTTTAAAAATAAACACTCTGACACCGAACATAAGAAACTCTTTGCGTTCCCTCCTCTTCCATCCCCATTGCACCCATAAATAAACAAATAAACAACTATATGACAAGCTAATGACACCCAGTGTTATTAATATAAGAATATCTTCATTGACTCTAGTAAGCCTTTAATGTGTAATATTCTCTTGTTTGAGATAGCAGTGCTTAATGCCCGTTTATGTACCACAACTTTTGTTGGTTGCCATGGCAACTGAGTCAGCCTCACGTTTAATGTACATTAATCCTGAAATTATATTTTCTAGTCAGAAATAAAGGAAACATGTGTTTTGTACTGTTTGTATAAATTATTCCCCTTTCGTAATTTCGTTGGTTGACCGTTAATGTTTTTTGAGATCACAAATCGACTTGCCCAGTGTAGACGAACATGGATTTTAGCTGTTGGTCCAATATTTCCATGCGGTGTTCATTTTGAATAAAATCTGCCGGAAACCTAACAATAATATAAATTCTATGTGGTGTTGCACCCGTGAACGCCTTCGTTGTTTGTGGCCAACGTTCGCATGTCGGGTCCTTCGTGCCGCCAACGTTTATACTTTCTCTCGGCAAACTCGGCAAACCGAGGACGAGCATTCAGTGAAACGCCTCCTCATCGCCCCACTGCTCGTTGCTGTTATCGTGACCCTAACCTCTGTCCTTCTCTCTCTCCTCCTTCTCTCCTTCCCTCTCTCCTCCCTCTCTCCTCCTTCTCTCCTCCCTCTCTCCCTCCCTCTTTCCTCCCCCTCCGTTAGCATCCCTCGCTCCTAGAGCTAATGTCACATGGGCAGGAATCACCAAATCCCATTAGGAGCAGCAACAACGACATCAAACACAAACGGCGTTAAACGGGCGCTCAGTAGCTATCATCAGTTTGAAGTCTACAAGTAAGTATGTAGCGTGTGATTGGGTTCTTGAGTTTTATTGGTGGAATGTCATGGAAGTCGGGTATTTCTACAGTTGTAAGCAGCAGACACGTGTAACTATATACTCGTGTGTCTTGGCGTAGCCGACGGAAGACTGAACTGATTCAACAACAAAAATGTTGTGATGCGAGGAACGGTAAAGGAGATGCTGTATTTTTGTTCTTTATTTTTTTTTTTTTCGTGTCTTTATTTAGCTTATTCCTTGTTGTTCCTGTGAGGAGCATAGGGCCACAAATTTTGTGTCTTTATTTTATGTAAATTATCTTTACAGTTGAAGTTTTTGTCGTAAAATGGAGAAAGAATTAAATTTCTTGATTTGCCCAAAGGGGAGGGCGATGAAAAGGAACGGACACGGGAGAGAAAGAGAGAAAATGGGAGGTAGCGAAAGAATGATGGAGTCTGACAGGAAAAAGAATCAAGTCAACGAAATATAGAATTCTATTTCCGATAAACACTTGCATCTTTAAAATTCCTTTAAAAATTGAATTCACCGAGAATAAAAATCACGCATTTTGTTAAATATACAGTCACGTATTCACGAGAGTTCGAAGGTCAAGCTATCTACTTCTTGGTTAAATTTTTATAAGGCTTTCATCAAACAAGTTTGCATACGCTAAAAAAAATGGATTTCTCCTGAAAGTTGATCCTCCAAGAACACAATATTAGTTTGCTTTTGCTTTCTCAACATTTTTATTTGATTTAATAAACGTTTTTTGCAATTGAAAAAAACTTCCTGTTTAAAATACTGGTCAGATTTATTCTTCACGATCTTTAAATGTCGGCAAGAGAGGAGAAGATAGAGAAGGAGAGGAAGAAACAGATGAGGGAGGGTATGAGGCAGACGATGAAATAGAGGAGGAAGCATCAGGAACAGACGAAAAAAGGACTTTACATAGCAGCAGGCCAATAAAATGAAGAGAGTGGGGTCAGAAGGGAGAAGAAGGGAATGTCTTTGTCAAAACACACCACAGACTGGTTTGTCCGGTACAAAGGTTAATGTTTCACCCCAAGGACCGGCTGTTGCAAGCCTTCCACCATTTCCCTCCCAGTCTTGTATCACGATGTTGTCGTCTACGGCACGGTCACGAGGACAACAAACAAAATTCTTCATTTTCACAAACACTTCCCCTGTCGTGGCACAAACAAAGGGATTGCGTGTTGCTGGTCCTCAAAGATAGGTCCTGATGTCGTGTAATGCATTTAATGCCAGTTCCTTGATAATGAGAATTATAATGTTTTTCCTTTGTTTGCTTTCCCAATCTTTCTGAGGGGAGGTTCTTGCTGTGTGTTCTTTTTCAAACGTGGAGCAGGCACGGGTAAATACAATCTTATTTGGAACATAAGAAATTGCGTAGTTTTCGTCTTTAATTCCAAGAGCAGTAGCTTTCGAGATACTGAAAGGTTCTCTTTTAAAGAAAAATCGTTGCAGCTGAGCTGGAATAAACTGAAGGCAGTTGAAGCAGAACCTGAGAAAAAAAGAGGAAGTAGGTAAGGCGAGTACACAAAGTGTCAACTTATTTTGGTCACGGGTTACCGTTACATGTCGGAAGTGTTACCACTACACTCTTTTGTCTCATGATAATCGTACTAAAAGTTCGGACAGGAAATGCAGTGAATGACAGAATATGAATATGAAAAATCGTTTGTCCTTTCTTTGTCTGGCGAGAGTGGACGCTTGGGTGAGCAGACTCGTGTCGACCGCCAACAACTTACCGCGGGACAGAAAAATAACGAGATTTCACGCAATCATCTGAGGTGAAAATAATCTAGTATGAAGTGGCAGAGAGAATATTTGACATCTATCCAATTTATTATTTTGGAGACAGATTGAGAGGAAATAGGGGGAGGGCGCAAAGACCTGAGGAGTGCGCAAGCGTGCGATTCAGCCGGAAGTCCGGTCACCAACATGGCTTCCCGGCTTACGTAAGTCTTACATAAGGTGACTAATATATCAAACAAATCATTAACAAGGTGGGGGAGGTTGGAGGGTGGAGGACTGCAGCTGTAGCGGAAATCAAACTATTGTTGGGTTGATCCTAGATGGACACCGTCCGTTTCTCTTGCATAATGGACAATGAATGACACACAAAATGAAAAATAAATACTAAACATATATGCGCGCTGGAAATGGGCTGGAAATGTTTTATGAAAAGCAAACACACATGGAGCTGCGCGCGACGATTGAAAGAGAGAAAGAGTAGAAATTTCTGTTTGCCGAAGAGTCCGCCCAGAATTAGTCGATGTCCCATAGTCAGGTTTATAAGGCCGAGAAATTATTCATGAACAGCCGTTTAGTAAAGCCTAGGGCAACGTGTTCCATCCTCAGCAATCGATTTGGATGCGATTTAGGGGGACTAACTTTGTTTGCGAGTTATCGCCTGCGCCTTGTCATCAGAATTAAGTACTCGAGGTACTGTATGTCTTTGTGTCCAAGTCCTGCCGCCACATCTTACAGCTCTGCTCTGGGGACTCTTCTCCGTCTTTTATTTTCTAATCCTTTTCTATTCTTTCTTTCTCATTTCTGTAGATTGTATCATCTTTCTTCCTGATTCCATTGATGATTGTGTCTTTTTTATTTCCATTTGGTCATCAAGACAGATCGCTTTCCTTACTCCACGTTATCTACTTGTAAACGATATTTGGGATTGACACTCAGGTTGAATTGTCCTTCCTGTGTGGAAATTAGCACCTGGTGTTTGCCTCCTACTAAAAGGTAAAGAATTTACTTGACAATTTTGATATTTTCAACAATCCTGTCAAATTCGGTAAGGTTCGGCGATGTAAAAAGTATTGAAACTCCAGACAAATCAAAATCAATCTTTGCTTCCTTTTTTTTTTTCACACGAGATTTTGATTAACTGAAAGGAAATTTTTACTGCAAATCTCTTTTCATATTTAGTTCTTGTTAAGTTTTTTTATGATTTCTGGTCAATGTGAGCGATAGCTAAAGATTTCTCCAATTTCATTAATGCTGTGTGGATGTCGAGTAGATGAGGCTGTCTTCACACAGTCCGACTAAAGCCGACCTCACAGTTCGGACGATGCCCGAGGAGCAAACTCAGTCTGAAAAAGGAAGTTGATTAAATTATGACAAAAATATATTGAATTATTGCTACATTGCCACTGCTTATGAAGATGTTGTTTTGTCGCAATCATCACTCATTAACGCCTTCATCTCACTTACAAAAAATAAAAGAGAAACAGACAAATAAAAATTAAGAGTGTAGACAGACTGAGTGTTACTTGAAGGAATGCGACTTCGCTCTTTGGCCCCAGTGAAACCTAAGTTTGTGTAGTGTATTTCATTTGTTTTCTATCATTGTTCGCAGCAAATAAAAGAATAGTCCTGGATCCTGTTTACTCATAAATCTTCTCAGCAATCTTAGCTTTTTCTCTCTTGCCTGTGCACTTACGGTCAAATTCTCTTTTTCATATTTCCATAAATTCCTTTTGGCTTGCAACATTTCTTCTGTGTTTCGATTAATTTATCGCAATGCTTTCTTCCTTCTCATCATTTATCTCTCTTTCTCTTTCCTTCCAACTCTTTATCTATTCAATATTTTATCCTTTTTTTTTCTTTTCCTTTTTCTATAAAGACATGAGTAAGAATCTATCGTCCTGTGTTCAGATTTCATCTTGGAAACGCATTTTTTTTCTTCTGGTGGCAGTTATTTTTTCTGACTGGCTGCCCCTCCCACTTCTTTAACGTCCTGTTTAAAGTCATTAAAATCAAATTATAATTACTTTTGTTGTCTTGCAAGGTTTATGCATTCATAAACTTGACACATATGATATAGTCCAGAGTTTGAGCTCGGTCGTGTCCGTTTGAGACCAGCTTCTTGTATGGAACTTAACCGGATCCTTAACAAAATTAACAAAAACATGAACAGCTCTTTGAGTTCAGTAAGAGATGTAAGGTGATAAGCAGCAACACCTCGCTAGAAACATTCTCTTTACTAGTCGCTTCCTCACATTCTCTCTCTCTCTAAAGAGTAAGCAGAGAAGGAGAGAGATGGAGTGTGGGCGACCGGAGGAAGGATGGTGGAAATAAAAAGTCGTAAAATGCTATCGCCTGCCAGTGCATCTCGTTTCCAGCCGGAATGACCGCTCAGGGAAAGATAACTGCACTTTATACCTCCCCAAGTTTCTAATTATTACAAAACTGTGGACCAGCAGCCGAGCAGACGACATGGCAGTTTACTTCTAGATGGTCGATCTGTGAACAGCCAAGCGTTCTCACCAGTCATCTTCATGGCTTACGATCTTGATGTTCGTTCTCTGAACTGCTGCCTCGTCCATATCTTGTTTTCAATAAGACACAAGCATTTTTTCAACAAAATGAGGCCACAGCCTCGACCATTGGCCTTCATAGCAGGCGAGAAACCTCCGTGTACTATTAGAGGAGGGCAGAGAAGAGTGAAAAGGAAGAACCCTCTTGTCCCTAATTACCCGCCATCTACTAATAAAAGAAAGAAAGGAGTGCGAACAAAGAAAGAAAGACAATTAAATTTCGTAAAGGAGAAAATTAATTTGAGGTCGTCGTGACGTGGGAGTGAGAGAAGAAGGTTATCCGATGTCCGGATCAGATAAACAATGCAAGTTAAAATAGAAGGCAGAGCCTTTGTTTCAAAGTAAAATCAAAAGAATTCCCAAAGGACGAACTGGCGAAGGATGGCAGTAATGAAATCTCAAGATTCCTGTAAGACAGCTGCCCATGAATAACGAAGCTTGTAGGGAGCTTTCAGGGGTTTCTAATGTTATCATAAGTGTCACAGAGGATAGAGAACAGTTGCTACACCTTATAGATAATTTAATCTGTTCAAGTATTGACACTTGCAGGGATTTCCCTAATGACTAACATCTCAGGATGTAAAAACTATTATTGAATATTATTTCATTAACATCTTCTCTCCTTTATCAGCTCACAGACTGCTCATGAACTGACCGTGTCACATAAAACTGGACTTTGGTCTTCCACATCACATACCAGTAAATATAAATTTAAAGCTTTGTAATATTTTAGCTTTGTTTATTTTGCAAACAGCAACGACTCTTGTACATTATTACGAAAGCCATTCCTTCTCCACGTCTCTGATAAGGATACAAAAAATCACCACCTTCAAAATAAAACTAAATAATAGAAACACCAAAACAACAACAACAATACTTTTGATGACTTTGCTTTCATGAGGACGAGCTGTCAGCCTCTCAATCTCTCTGTGGGAGACTGTCCACCTCTTGTCCCCCATTTGGCACCAAGTTATGTTGTTCCTGTGGATTAAGAAACCATTGTTTTCTTGCTGGCGCTTCCCTAAACGCTGCTCTGTCTCTCACGTCTTCCGACCGTGTTCAGCACGTAGTGTTCTGTTAGCGGCCTGGTGTAGCCACGGGGCGATGTTCTCAGTTGTTTGTCTGATGCCATTGTATGTCACCCCGTTGCCCTCTGTATGTCCTCATTGTACGTACTAATGACCATAACTAAAGAAAAACATATCGGAATTAAAGATAGAAAAAGGGAAGGGGAATATTAATACGACCACGCGCAAGATAGATACCTAATTAGATAAAAGTAAAACGTAGAACTCTAAGGTTGCTAAATGGGAAAACTATTAAAATCTCAGACATAATTAAGTCAGAAATGCAAGCGAAAGCTTTTTCTCTAGCTCGTACTCCGAAACAAATAACATACAATCCCAGGTCTCCCACTGACCAAGCCCTTGACAAAAAATCTCTTCACAATCCTGTCGTCTAAACTGTTGGTGTCTTTATGTGCATGGGGATAGTTGGGGGCTTGTCTCTTGAGATATTGGGGAAATAGTATTTGCGCTGAGCCTTACCTAATCATTAGAAAAAATGTCCTTCTCTCCAGTTCTTTGAGGATGACAGAAAGGAGACAAAAACTTCAGACAATCCTATAAGTCAATGATTATTTTTTGTAGGCTGTGTAGGCAATTCATCTGTCTCGCTGGATTCCATCTCATGTCTGTAAATCTCTTGAAAACACTGACCAGCAGCGTACATTAAAGAAAAAACAAACTAAGACTGTGAGTCTGCCTTTGCATGTGAAGTATTGTAGACGCAGTCTTGATCCTTGTTTTCCGTCTACAGGTCCCGTGGGTCGGGTGAGCGCTCGTATGCCAACAAACATCCCACACTGTCAAAGTCTCTCATATTTCTGTCACCATCACTGTAATAGTCTAAAAAAAGGTGCAAGAGCTTGAGGGGTAGAAACATCCGAGCCCTGGCCCGACTGATTAGTAGAAATATCAAGTGCTCCCTGTGGGAACAAAGCCGTGATACGGAGAGCCCCAAAAATGGTGACAGTTCGCAGGATACTCAAAAACTGGATTTCTTATTTCTTTTTCTTTTTTCTTTTCTTTTTTCTTTTTTTTTTTTTTTTTTTTTTTGAATAGGATATATAAACTTTTTTCTCAGAATACTTAACTTAAATACAACATCTTGGGAAAGATAGGGAACCTATAGGTTATATAGACTGAATCTGTTGTTTCTTTTTTTTCTTTTAATTCTTCCTCGATAGCTCTGTGTGTCAAATAATCGTTGGTTCTCTTCGTTTATCTATTCTGTTGTCATTAACTCCCTCATGTGTTTTTTCTTTCTGCTTTCCTTTTCTTTTTTCCTCCTTTTCGTCCTTTCTCCATCATTTCTTTCTTTCATTCTTGTGTCATTCATTGCAATTTAACTTGCGCCTTTTAAGCAATCACAAAATAAGGTTAGAACGAATAACATTGGAAAAACGAGAACCAGAAACCCTGTTTGTCATTGCCTTCACCTACAGTTGCCCCTTTGGGCTGTCACCAGGCCTCTTCTCCGCTAGAAGATAGTGTAATTTGCAATCCGCCAAAACACTGTGTTCCTAATAATGTTTTTCCCTTCTGATGGCATGGACTCGGTTAATTCTCTCCCCCTTCGCCACCCTTCTCACCAGCTTCCGCTTGCACCGTGATGGTTGTTTCCCTTTCCTGTCACCACCAAGGAAACGACCGCTTAGCACCCAAGTGAGCGGCGGTTTGTGTGAAGGTGTCGATGTCTTGAGTTCACGAGGACGATGTCAACTCCAAAGCTTCTGCCTAAAAAAGTTTATAGGAGAAGTTTGAAGCCGCTGGTTAAAATCTTTCTGCAGAAAAAGTACCCTGATAATTGTTAGTATCGGAATATTATTAATTGCTTGCAGTTTAAAAAAAGCCGTGAAGTGATGGACCGATTGCATCTGCGCCACACAGGGGAGGTAATGGTAGGGGGGCATAATTCGAGTATTACGAGAATTATGGTTCTTGTAAGGGGGAGGAGAGAGGAGCTGCGAACTGAAACAGATCTCTCTGCACATGCGCCGCAAAGTTTATCGCCTTACCTCCTCTTGCTGCCAAGCGCCTCATGCTGTGGTGTTGACTGCTAACAGAGCTTTGCTGCCTGCATGCGCCGATTAGTTTAAGTGCCAGACAATTTCATACACTGCCATTAAGTGCCAGAGGTAAGCTGCATGCCATTGTCATCGACAGTAATGTGTACATGAGTCGGATGACTGTTACTAAATACAGAAGCAAAGTTAGTGATTCGCACAGTTTCTTGGATACTGGCCAGCCTGGACAACCATAGTTTTCAGATATCAGATGGTTATCGGCCGAAAAAAATGTCAAACATGGCCGAAAACTTTAGATTGTTGAGGAATACTTTGTCCGTCCGTCCGTCTGGCCTTCAGTCCGTCCGTCCGTCCGTCCTTCTGTGTGTCGGTCTGTCTGTCTGTCTAGACTCTGATTTTGTGGGAGAATAATCTTTGTAAGTTCGCTTAAAGAGCTCAACGGGTGTCACGTGATCTTCACGCCATTTGTCAGAGCAAGCAGCAACCTTTCGTGTTTGTGTATCGCTGTAGCACAAAAGAATGCATCTGCGTTCATAAGGCTATAATTCTGTCTTCTCGATGTTTCTTTCAGATTGCTGTTGAGAATACCTTTTTAATGCGAGGATTTATTGTCGCTATCCTCTCAGCTTTGTTTCGCTTTTAAGTGCAAGAGACACTAAACACCCGTCCCTCTACCCACCCTTCCTTTCAAAATGTTTTTGAAGCGAAGACAAGTTTTCATAAATCGTAGCACTTGGGGACACGGAATATTTATGGCATAACAAGAAACATTTTAAAGACAGTTGGGAAAATGGACTCTTGCTTTCCCTTTGAGCTGGGTCTCTGTTTGTGTTAACTGTGAGAACACACCAACATGTGGTTCGACTCCAATCACGGGATCATAAAAAAACAAAAACAGAGAGAGAGAAACAGGAACAGAAAGAAACACAGACAGAGAGCGGCTGCTTCTCACAACTTGACCGCCATTATCGCCTTCTGTCAAGCATTAAAGAAGACATTCGTGACAAAAGAGGAGATAATGATGGCAAGTTAATGGAAGCCTGGCGGTGTGGACTAAGACTAAGCTGGACCAGTGCTGCACGGTCAGGGTCAGGGTGGGCGCGGCGTCAAAGACAATTTATCAACGGGTGGAGGTCGGAAGCAGGTGTCGGGAAGTGAGGAATATAAAGAAGCTAAGAGGCCAGACTCAGTCCCAGGCTATGTAAATTCGGGAAGTGTAAAGACATCATAAGGGCAGCTGGGAGCCGAGATGCCAGACACCACCGACTGAACAAGTGCAGAAGGTGAGGGCCGAGCACAGAAGAGCCAGACCAAGCGAAAAATTACAGAACATTCCTGAAATACAAAACATAAGGCAAGGGAAGGACATTGTACAAGTGTAACAGTAAGTGCACAAGTTAAAGACTCGTTTAACAGTACTGTCTATATCCAGCAAGAATGTAAAAAAGTACAGAAATAATATTGTTTGTCTAAACCAGTTCCATTCGATAGTCTCTGAGGATGTCATTACTTTGCTATAAGCTCTTATTATTAATGATATATTTTAGCACGATGATTCATTTGTAAAAGAACGTTTGAACCGATGTAGATGACTAGGTAGTCTGTCCAGGAAGCTGTTTTCGATGCTACTGTCTTGGGACTGTCTTGACAGCTGGTTGAGTACAAAATATATAATGTCTCATGTGATGTTCTCATGAGGAGTGAGAGGTGGGCATATGGGCGGAGGGGGTTGGAAAATAAGAATTTCTTCTCTCTTTAAATCACGAAGAATATGCGAAGAACAGTTACAATGTAACTGATAATCTCTTGGGCTTATGTCCATCGCAATATGCAAGTGCGCAAAGTTTTTCAGTGTGTGTTTGAATTTAAGATTTGTGTTTTGTTGTAAATAAAATGCTCCAGAGATAATTTCTTTATTCTTGTATGCATTAATCTTTGTTGTTGTTTTTTGGGGGGTTTTGTGTTTGTTTTTTTGGGGGGAACGAGCAAGATGATGGCAAGATAAGAGGCATATTTGTAAATAAATTACCTAATGTAATCTTTTGTCGTTTACAATTAGTCTTATAACAAACACACACACACACACATTGTCGAGGGAAAGATATGAAAGATAAATTGTTGATACATAAATTTAGGCGATGATGTAGACGACTTCCAGTAACATGCTGGCATCTGTCACTGACTGCAGATACGAAAGGAAGCTTTATAGTGTTCCAGTCATGCAGCTATCCCAGAATGCAAGACCAGAAGAACATTAAAGTAAAACGACTCTGAAACTGTTGGTGTTTCCCTTTCAAATATATACTCCTTACTTGCGAAGACACATTTTATGTACATTTGTACATTTTCTTAGTAAACTTTTATCTCGTTAATACACCTGCCTCACCTCATCATGTCCAATAATTTATCAATATAAAATTAACACATACAATGTGTATATATATACAGAAAGAATAAAAATTCATAAAAGGTAGTCTTATATATTTTAAATCATGATATACTACAGAAGCAGCAAAACTCAACCGTGTTGAGGGCAGGTAGTGCAGATTACCTTCATTTTACTCCGCAAAAGAATTTTGTTTTATTAAGGTGTGAGATAATTGGAAACAGACCCACTCATTTGCTCATTTGTTTTTTGGAAGGAGTGGCCTTGAGAACTAAGTAAACTCAATGAACTCGCTCATAAAAAATGTTGTCATCCACACCCGCCATTTGTCATCCAGCGATGTTGTTTGTGTGTTGATCGCTGACAAGCCAATATGGCTTCCGATATTTTCCCTCCTAGCTTCCTGAAAAATGATGAAATGAATAGGAAGTGAACTTTGCTCTCTCTCTCATATATCGAACATTTTCTCCTCAGAGATTTCCGACCTACTACCATTTTGCATACTATCTCTTTTTACTATTAGAAGGTTTAGAAGTTATTAGAAGATTAGGTTGGAGAAAATGCTACATGCAAGTATGGAAACACACGCGTTTGTTTGTTCGTGCGTGCGAATATATTGAATGGAGAGCCGGTGTGTAGGAGGGTTAGAGGCGGAAAAAGGAAAGTACTGTTTAAGGACATTGAAAATGTTTTCTGTGACTCATGCTTGTTTGTCCTTTCTCGTGTTGAAGCTTGTCAATAGAAAAGCGGAAATCTCGTTTGAGTAACGAGATTTTGATTTTTGCTCACACTTCACCTGAGGCGGGGCATCAGAAATAGGAATTGCAGGGAAGGCAGGTATAAAAATGGGAGAAGCTTGGATTGGGAGGGTGGATTAACTTTTTGTCAAAGAGCAAGCTGTGAACAATCAGCCAACAACTTCAGTCGATTAATCACTGAATGTGAGCATGGCGGGTATTATATCAATGAGTGGGATCACCAGAAGTCCTCTGAGACTAGTTCTAACTACCTTTAATTAGCTGTAATTAGCTATAACTAGCCCTAATAGTCAGCAGCTGACTGACGCTACTGATCTTGAAGGAAGAATACGAGTTTAAAGAATGAAATGTTAGAATCATGCAAACTTTCTGCACTTGTATCAACAGACTAGAAAAATCAACTATTGCAGAAGCTCACAACATATTTGTAGGTTGCCCTACAAATCTTCTAACGAGTATCTTTCATTGAATTTATTTGCAGTTGATAAAGAGCACTTGGCCTAGCATGGCACCATACACATACTTTCACTTATTTTCACAAAATTTCCATTAAAATTGAACACAAATCGTCAAGTTTGAAATATGAGTCTCCTCATTGTTAGCTCGTGGAATGCATCGAATATTGCGAAACGTAGTATTGCTGGGTTTCGCCAAGGTGGTGTTTTTTTTTTAAACTGCGTATATCGTTGACATCTTCATCCTGCCCAGAAATGTATCCTTCTTTCATTCAGCCCATTCAGTAATGGGCTGAAAGAAAAAGGGAATCCTACTCCTTTTTCAGCCCCCTCTCCCCCAGCCGTCCTCTCCGTTTCTTTGCTCCTTCCATACTCATCTTCCTCTGCTGAATCACGGCACTCTTAGTTCTTGTTACCTGATTCCTTTTTGCATTTTCTATTTTTCTCTTTTATTTGTCATCAGCACTGTTGTTCATCCTTCTGTCCCTTTGTATGTTGTTCCTGTCTCGTTCTTGTCTTAAGCACTAAGAACACGCTTCTTACGAGAGTTAGTATGCGCTATACAAATCACAAAATTAATAATAATAACAGCTTTTTATTATTATTATTATCATCATCATCATCATCATCATCATCATCATCATCATCATCATCATCATGGCTGAATGGATCGATGCCGTCCTCACAGAAGATAAGGCCACATGAATGAAAGTTTCTAATTTCATAACTTCCTCTTTGATCAAAGTTTCTACGAAATCGTTACTTCGACTAGTGACCGGATAGAAGGAAAAATAAGAATGAGGAAATTTAGTTGAATTAGGTATTATTGCAAACCAACTGGCTGGGTCTAACTTTCGAGAAAATAATTGCTTACTTTAATGAGGAACTTTTCTTCCAATGTCTCTAACCCCCTTCGTTTCTCTTTGGTTTGCAAGTACAATGCTTAAAAAGCAGATTCAGAAATGTATATAAGTGAAAGAAAACACACGCACACACACACACCAACACAAATTATTCTATTTTTTCATAGCTACATGAAATATACGATGCACGTACATAAATTTGCAAACAGACATAACATGTATAAAACATGAATACATACAGACATCCATACATACACTGCCGTCCCCTACGGCTTTCATCATGGTCAATACAGATTCACACTCAGATGTAGTTTACAAAGTTAAAGATTTGTCCAAACTTGTAAACAAGGTGTTTAACTTGTAAAAATGCATGTTTTGCTGCAACTGTTTTCGACTTGTGAGGCTTAATAACAGATTCTCCTTCCCGATAAAGAATGGGAACCGTCGAGAATGCATAGATATTTCTTTATTTATTTCTATAATCTTGTCACATTGATGTCTTCCTTTGCGTGTAGGACCGATGTGTCAGAAACATTCCAGCATGTCACAAAAATGAGAAAGAACATGCATTTGGGAATTGTTTTCATAAAATAAATATAAAAAATTGTTTCATTTAAATTTTTTTAAATAATTTTTTGGAGATTTTTGTAGTTTTGCTAGGTTAGGATGTAAAAAAAAATTAAAATTTCAAGATTGAAATATATATGAGACATACCGGCACATACAGGCGTGCAAACACACAAACACACAGAGGCATGCACGCAATAAGTTTTTTGCTGTCATATAGCTTTGTTAATAATAATAATAATAATAATAATAATAATGTTAAAGATATACCCAGTTCCGCAGACACATGACAGAACATTCTGGCTTGTGCTCAATGTTTCTATCTGTCATAATACTTACTTACCTACTGGGCTGGAGCTGTTCCAGATGTCCGAACATGAAGTGGACAGAACAATTACGACCTATTGGTATGCACGTGATAACCTTTTTAACCCGGACACCGGGGTATTAAATCCATCCCATATTCACAGACTGCAGCTGTGGGGGATGACTAACGTCTAACCCAGACATGACCAGCTGTACATGACGCACGTGCTGACGTCATGCCCGTCAGTGTAACCGCCTGGGTTACGTCAGCACACGTCATGTCAACGTTCAGCTGCACGACAACGAGGCAAGTCATGGACACAGGTGTCGCGCTCAAATTTCTCATTTTGATAGATCGTTGAGTGCCACAGAGTTATTTTAAAATTTAATTAAATTATTGCATTTTCGCGATTGATGAGAACGGGAGGAAAAAAGGGCAAACGTTTCTCCTCCGCGCGAAATTGAAGAACTCTCAAGTATCAGAAAATTCATTTTACCGGATCTTCTCTGATTGACGTTTTTAGTCCAGGCGTCAATCAAATCATTATTGTCTGTCTGTGTGTTTGTCTGTCTGTCCTCCTCAACTACAGGACCCTTGTAAATATATGTTTTAACCATCAATTCTGTACATATTCACCTTCCACTCTCTTTTGATATATTACCTTATCTTTATTACTACTTATTCATTTAGTTCTTAGTTAATTAATTAATGATACATCTATTTGCACCTTGAACGCCTATCGGGTTTAAAGTGCTACAAAAGACATTTTTCTTAAAGTTTATGCAGTCCCAGCTTCGTCTCCTTCAAATGTCTTTAACATTAATCGACGGTCGCCAGCCATGAATTTAAGGCCAGTTTGTCTGGCATTATTATATTTTATTGCAACCACTGTCAGAATTGAATAATATTTTTAATAATAGTAGTAAAGCACATGTTAACCTGGGGTATGGGTATGGGGTGCCCTGCACTAGCTGAACTGTAATGGACCGGCATTTGTTTGTGTGTCACAAGCATGTTAGTGTGGCGTGTATGTGGTTATTCTAGCTGGATGTTGACACGTTGGTTGCTGTGTCCACACGCCCTTTATCCGCTGACAGCAATCACGGGGTCTGTCCCTGCAAACATGTGAGCTTTATAATAATTAACAGAGACAGTTCGTCAAAATTGCTAGTGGATGAAATATTTGTCCATTTGAAGAATCCAGGAATCGATTCTCATCTGAATGAAGCGAAAAGGGAGATGTCTACTCTTATATAACCTCTCTCTCTATCTCTATCTTACTCACACACCAAGGGAGACACTCATCCATTACACTGATTGATCAGTTTAAGGCCATTACCCAAAAGAAAAGAAAATAGCAAAATTATGATAAAAATTAAAAATATGGCAAATTAATACATTACGGTATGATGATTATAAAGAAAATAATGAAAAACAATATCTGAAACATCTTTCCTAATTTTTGCCAGAGCACTCTGCAGCTAAAACTCTAGGATCATTGCTACATGTGTTTTAACACTTTGTGAAATGTCATAAGTACAATAAAGGAAAGTCTGTCACTATTGTTAATATGAATGTTACAGTCCTACCTACCACCTGCACACAATCAATCAGGCGGTCCGCTGGGCAAACGATCATCGCCTGTCACCAATACAGTGAGAACTGGTTGTCCTGGGTTCAGGTCTCGTCTGGGGCACGCTGTTCTTTCTCTGCATGTGCCATCTGTTTCAGGACTGGCTGTCTTGCCGTGATGTGGCCGTAGTTGCTGGCTCGGTGTTGAACACCAAAGCCCCCCACCACACAATTAATCTTTCTTACATTTTCTAAGTAAACGTATTTACATTTTCAACTGTGGTTCATCCAACAAAACCAAATCCAAGAGGAAATAATTTCATTTTAATATTAGGCATCCAGAGAGAGAGAGAGAGAAAAAAAAAGACTAGAGAAAGAGTTTAAAACAGTGCAACATGCACAATACAAGACAAGGGATGAAGCTGTTACGGGTAGAATCTTGATAACACGAATTTTGTTTCCACAATCCTCCGTGAATCTCTTCAATCTAAAGAACCTTTTAATTTCAAACCGAGTGAGAAACTAATGCTTTTCAATTCTTCTTTTGTGGTTCCGTGAACTTCTGAGTCTTTTGCACTCCTATTTTAAAGAAAGAATTTAATGTTATAAAAGCGAAAATTGTATGAAATCTCAATAAATTTTGAGAATCTCGGCGCAATGGATTATCTGACATCAGAATATTTTTTAGTTTGGTCCGAATGTGTTTGTTAGATTGGACAGAAATACCTGGATAAAAAGACCGCTTCTGTGTAAAAAGGTGGCACTCCGAACACTGTGGTGTTGTCCGAAGCCCACAGATGTCTGTGAGAAATTACTTTCTACCATTTTTTAGTTAGGTAAAAGTGTGAACCTCACCTGTCCAAGCAGAAGTTTGTTTTTGGTCGCCAGATGTCTTGCCTTTCATGTCAGATTGATGTCTGTCTTTTTTTCCATAAAAGTTTCACACCTACGCTGTTACCATTGTTCCTTCCACTCGTCCTTCGCGTCATCCTAATACTGTTTTTACATTTCGCTCTGATACCTGATATCAGCACATAAAAATGTCCACTAGATACTGTATCAAACATCTTTAAATAAGCAGTGATTCATGTCCTAATTCCTCCTCATTTGAGGTTTATTTTAATTTTCAGTCATTATGTCCATCAAGTGGACATGATCCTTTTTTGACTGAATTGTAAGAATGGAATACACTTCAGTCCTGACAGGCTCCAAAATTTAGAGCTGCATGAAAGTACAAGGGCTTGATGATTGATACAATAGTAACTGCGCTCACTGGACCGGAGTAATAAACTAACTTCCGAGTCCTTCAGACACGGTTGGGTGACTCTAGTCAGTGGAGAATGTTTATGACATTTCATGCGATCGGCTGTTCCCGCAACTGCTCATTCCCCCCAGAAATTATCTGTGCATCGATTGTCCAGTTTTCATCATTTGCTTCTGTCGTCATCTCGTTACTTGGTTTTAATTCTCAGACACTCTGGTTTACTGCAATGAAATTTGAAAATGTTGTCCTTGCAGATAATGATAATGCCTGCGATGGTTATTAAAAGAAGTCTGATGTTTCTGGCAATAATACTCATCGACTCAGTTTTCAAACATAACAGCTGTCTAGTTTGTAGTCGGGTGACAAACGGTTTATACGTTTTAATAAGCAGACATATTGTATCCCACCATCCTTCAAATAATTGTTTTAGCGAAACTAGCTTTTCTGTCTTTTCTTTTTCCCACACATCCTCCTTCATTCTTCTCTCTAAGTCTGCATCTGACACATACACCTCAACGTATTTAAACTGCTAGACGAGCTTTTTACCTTTTTATCTTCGTGTAATAAGCTTCAGTGGTAACATTTTTACTCCCACTTCTCTTCTCTCCTTTCAATTTTCCAGTCTGTAGATTATATCTGTAATTGCCTTGCCATCTGATGTTTTAAATCTTTCGTCTGGCTCAAATACTTGAGAGAACAAAGAAAAAGATTAACGTTACACTAATGTCTGTATCTCTTTGTTTTTCTGTCTGCCTGCCTGCCTGCCTTCATGATTTAAAAATGAAAAACGTAAACCATGCATTGACCACTCATTCACTGTGATTTAAACATCTTCTTAGAGATTGTTAACATGTTTATGGCATTGAAAAAAAAAACAAGTTACATCTTAAGCACATCAACATGTCTGCATCCTGCACTCACCAGACGGCAGTAGTTTTGGTTTCTTTCTGTTAATCTATCACCTTGATGCTGTATCAAGTTACCAAGCAGACAATAAACCCAAATACCTGTCTTTTCTTCTATCGGTGGCGACTGTATCTCCCCGTTTAAATCTCAAATTTTTTTATTTTATTTTCTTGAAAACTTCTTCGTTTTACAGCCATGAAACTAGGTTTGTCGACAAATAGCGGAGTCACTTATTCACAATTTTTTCCATGTTTGTCTCGTAAACTCTCTCTCGGAAGAAAGATGTCTGTTACAAAGTGAGAATGCTGGCAAAGGACAAAGTTTACATCTGTATACGAATTTTTTTGTATATATTGCAACAAAAGGGTTTTGTAACGGGGATGCAGATGTGTACATTGGTGTACAGTACAATTATTCGTCGGTTTTTTTTTTTTCTCAACAGAGGTCCTTACTTCTCGCTCGGTTGCTGGATGCCTCAGAAAAGTTTAGGCTGCGGTCAGAGCTTCTGGACAAAGAGAGAGAACTTGACCAAGACCTTCCCTTGACCTCACAGAAGCGATACCGCTCGGCCGTGCAAAGCCGCTCAGGTAGTACGTATCATACCATTGCCTTCATGCCTGATGCTTGAGTTTACAGGTTTCTTCTTTTTTTTCTTTTCAGGACTTGTTCAGGGCAAATATGAAGCATCACCAGGAAAAAAATCTTTTCAGATTTGCTTGTTTTTCTCTCCCGCCCCCTTTTGTGACATTTCCACATTCTTTTCTTTCGTAATTCTGTTTGTATACCTGACTGGCTGGACGTCTGTCTGTGTCTTCGTGTTTGTCAGTCCGTGTTTCGTCCTTCTGTTTTCCTGTTTGTCTGTTTGTAGTCCCGTCATCGTGTCTCTTCAATCGATTAGTTTTGAATAGACAGTTGGGAGTTTATCCTAATGAAGGATGTTGTCCTCTCTTTCTCAATAGTTTCTCATGCGTCTGATTCATGAACCTTAGGCACATGAACTTCCTCCCCTAGGGTACGAAAACTTTGATCATGCTCCAAAAGTGCAGACGACACAGACACCTCCAAGGTTCTTTTCAGTCGCCCATTAAAATCCTAATTATTACATCATTACTGGAATGTTAAGACTTGAGTGTGCAACATTTGCCAGTCATCATTACTGAAACTTCTTAACACGACACTGCACATTCCATTCCACGTGACTCTTCACTAAGGTTCCATTCTTAAAGAACAGAGTCGATGCCTAAAAGAAACTAAAACTATGCCAGGGACCTGTTTCAAAAGGATGTCATTGGCCATTACCAATAAGGGCATGACAGCTGTGATAAGATTCTGTTTTAGTATGACTAAAGCAACTGCTAACCTTCTAGAATTTTTTTTCAAAATGCCACAATCAGTTGCTGAAAGTATTATAAATGTACTAGTGTTTTGTTTCGAAAAAACTCCGTCTCTCCCAGCATCACAAAGAGAGGGGTCGGTGTTTGGTTTCGAAATGATTGCGGACGTGCCGTTAGCCTTGTCTAACAAACCCTAGTGCTGTTCAAGGTTTCACAATCGCAGGTGAGGCAGATCAAAGCCCGCCAACACACTATTTCGTGCTAAGTCTTCGATGAACTGCTTTCTCGACACCTGCCCTAGTGTGCAGTGTTTGAAGAACAAACATCACGGCGGCGAGTACCTGCAGTCCACAAGCCTGGCGCCATGACACCTGGAGAACAAATGTAGTTCATAGGTCAATGCCTATCTTACGCTGTCTGGTTGATGTGGGATAGAATGAAAGAAGGAATTAATGGAAGAAACTGAAACTCATTTATCTCTGTAAGCAATATGAACTCTCTAGGGACAAAAGTGACAAAAATGTTGGAGGGAAAACTTACACGTGCACACAACGTGCAAATAAGTTCATGGACAGGTAGGAAAAATATTTTTTAAAAATTCTGACAAACTGACAGGAAAAAATAACACAGACGGATCAATAAGAATCAGAAAATGTTAAACTAAAAACGAAAAAAAAAAAATAGAAGAATGTAAAAAAAAATTCAATAAAAAAGGCAGGTCTTAGTGGTACAGACGTCATTAGAAGAAATAGATACAAACAGAAAAAACGATAAAGGGCAGGAACTACAATAATAATCAGGAAGTTTCCTGATCAAACCTAGTTTTAACCAACCAACACTGAAAGGAAAACGACAGTCAATTTTTTTTCTCAGTTTGCAGCTATGATGTTCGACCCTTGTGGGTTAAAGGTGCCGCCGAGCGACTTGAGTCCACTGCCAGGTCCTAATAACACGCAGCTAAACTTTACCTTGTGCGGGAGGACAAATAACATGTTCTCTAAACTTTGCCCTTGCGTTATTCTTGGGAGGAATTCCAGACCTTTTTCTTGCCTGACAGCTCGAGCAATCAGACTAGTGAGGCCCAGCAGAACCAGGGAGAGACCGCAACGACGTGATGTACAAAATGCAAACACCAGGGCCGCACGTGCACAGGAGCCCCAGGACACCTGCTCGGCGTTGCCATCTAGAAAGATGTCTTTTTTTTGTAATCAGAGACTGAGGACAACACAAAAGGCTCGTGGATAAAACTCACGCAGCTATCGTCACGTGTTTGTGCCGAATTAGCTCATTGGCTTCTTCCCTGGCGGCTTTTTGACATTCTCTCAACAAAGTCGCTAGTCGAAGTGAACCCAGAGGTCATATATTATGGCCACGGGTTTCTTTGTTTGAACAACAATCTCTCGACGACAGCATCTGGTTTTGTTGCTCCTGACCTCAACAATGTTTTTTAGACGATGCTACAAACAAACAAAGAGAAAGAGACAAAACTCAGAAGAAGATCATTATTTATTTCCTATTTAATTTTTTTTTAATTACGCCTTTGGCATTGTTCCTTAGAATAAAGATAATTAAGAAAGATAATTAACCGGTGCGACCTTGCTCAGATAATAGAAAATGCTAAAGCAGACTTAAATGTCTAAAAATAGTTACAATCACCAACTGCCGTCAATATATCGATCAGAAGTTTATCTTTTAAGCACTAATTTACATTCCTGTTTTGGACTCAATGGTAATCCAGCTATTCGTTGTGTTGTGTGTGCGTGTGCCTATTGAGAAATCACTCAACACACTGTCATGACAATGGCGAGAACATAATCAAAGAGTCAATAAAGCTAAGAGCTGTTGCTTGTAGAATCGGGTGAGCTGCTGGTAGCTAGGAACTAGTATTGAACTTAAGTTTGTCAGGACGGATTGCTGCAATACTGCGAGTTGACCTCACAGAAACCCTTCAAAATTAAATAGAAAAAAGCTAAAAGAAGAAATAAAAAAGCATCGAAAATATAAGTAGCCTCTCAACAAATAAATATTGAGCAAAGACGTTGTGTGCTAATTGATGGCTTGTGTTTATTTGTGTCTGTGTGATTTAGTTAACATACAGCTGTCATAGGTTTCTGTTCAAGCTTACCTTTCATCACCAAATCCCAGGTAAACTGGTTTTACTGCAATTCCTGAAATACACTCTAAAAAACACACACACACACACACAGTTTTAGAGATTTAACTTGTTAAACGACTCTTTTTTCACTTCATTCATTTATTCATATTTTTCGTTCTTTAAAAATGTAAGGATTGGAAAAGCATCATTTTTATTCAGTCCTAAGATTGTTGCTGTGAACAGTGTTCCTGTCTGCGGTTCCTAGTTTTCTACTCGTTGTCTTTCTGTTCATGTTGCAATCCAGTCGCTGGTAGCATTTGCCCATCCATCTGTCACTTGATAACAAGCTTGTGTTGTGTCGACAGGTGGAATGTCACTCTGTTTGTGGAAGGTGTGCCCGGCGGCTCCCTGGCTCGTGACGAAAAGGGAAAGCGCCATGTGACGTGCCCACGGATAGGGCAAGAGGCGTCACGTGACGTACACCAAAGTGACGATTAAAAACTTGGATGCGGAATATAGTTTCGGGAATGTAAACAAAAACTGAGATGTGCTGGAAGAAATAAAAATGTGGAGTTCATCTAGTTCATGCCTTTGTTTGATGTGTCGGGATTGTATTGGATGCAAAGTGAGCGTTAGTAAACATAAACACTCGCTTCTCTCTCTCTCACAAACACACAAACACAAGCTTCCCTCCTTTCTCTCTCACACAAACACTTGCTTCTCTCTCTCTCACACACACACAAGCACAAACACAAACACAAACACTCGCTTCTCTCTCTCTCACACACAAACACAAACACAAACACTCGCTTCTATCTCTCTCTCTCACACACACACGTGGAAAGAGGCAAAGGAACTCGACGTTACCCGGATGATGTCTTCGCTTTTTGCCTGACAGGCTGTCAGCGCTCGGTGAACTCAAGGACCAGATCAATGGACAACAGAGTATAAAATCGACGCTAGCCTTTTTCAGTCAAGGGGAGACAAAGACAACAGTTGTGGTGAACGCCACGTGACCCTCTCTCTCTTTTTCTGAGTACTGGTGCGAAATGCTATTTGGATCGAGCAGTCGGGGTGGATTTGAGTAAATACCCCATAAAAATACCGCCCTCCCCCCACCACCACCACCACACACACACACATTCTCTTTTAGCGGGAGATGGAAGGGAAGGTGGGAATAGAATCCGGACACAGAAATTTCGTCAGTTATCAGACTGAAGCATTTCATCAACCAAGCGACTTCATAATTTGCTTCTACTTCTAACGACGACGGTGGTAGCGACTACTACTACTACGACGACGACGACGACGACGATGTTGATGATATTATAACACGATTAGTGTCAACATCTCTTTCAACTCATCGTCATCTTTCTTACAATGCTTAATTATTACCAAATACATGCTGTCTGTGGCAATCTTTGTCGAATGCTTTATATGACCGTCATATAAATATTGCCACATATTGTCTAATGTTTTATAGAATGAATCAGGTTATAAAGACCTTTAAGGCATTATGGATACTAGACTTTAATCAAAAATCAAATCAAAATCAAAACAGACTTTATTGTCTGCCCAGGAGGACAGAAATTTGTCTTTGCTCACATACCCATACAGACATTTAACACACAGTTAGAAGTAATTCTACAAGTGACAACATTTATAAAATACTACTGATTCTGTGAAAGCAAAAACAGGATTGACAGATAGTGGTCGAAGACGATTGATATTTGGACCCAAATTTTCTTGACTCCGAATCCAACTTTTAGTGCTGTTCTATACCTATAGTCTGTAAGCTCTTCATTAACAAACCATCAATAAAACCTGGCCTTGTTTGCCTTTCGTTTTAACTGTTCTCATAACCAAGCTTTTTGAGACTTGGAAAAACCAGGACACGGAAGATGTTCATCGCAAACTCTGTTAATATTTCTGCTTACTGGAAGCTACTAAAATATCTGAATTTATACGCTCCACTAAATGAAATCGCTCATGCATGGGACTAAACAGCCATTGTTCTGAAGAAGCTCCTTGCCCTATGATCATCAAGATTTACCGTTGACATATATACGCCTACACAAGCCATTGTTTGCACAACGGTGCCGGCGGCACAACGTGGCAACTACATCGGAATTCGATGACAACGCATAAATGTCTCGCAACCTTTAACACAGAAAATATTTTTTTAAAAAAAGAAAGAAAGAAAATGGCACAAGTGAATACTTTTGTCGCTAAATGAAGACATTTTTTTTCTTGAGGCAGGGTTATTCAACGCACAAACATGTAATGACAGTAAATCACATTATTAGGTTTCACTTTCAGTTGAAAAAATGACATCGAGACCTTTGGATATACAAGTCTTTTGATTTCTCAGATAGACAAAGTAATTGTTTGGTTTTTGGACTTTAGCAGCTAATGTTACAATTGTTCTCGAGGAAAATATAGGTTGTAGGGATTAATGTCTCCCAGTTTTCGTGACTAGTCCTGCAAATTGCTGACAGGGATGGCGAACGCAAATAATAAAAATATAAAACTTCCTTTAAACAATCTGTTAAAATACTGGTTTCGATAATGACAGCAAGAAATTTTACACAAAGCATATGAATCAGATTAAATGCAAGCACCGGACGGCGGCAACCATTTTGACTAAAGGGGAGATAAGCGTTATGGTGCCCTAGCTCCTCTCTCTACCTGTCAGTCTATGGACTTGTACAAGTGGACTGCTGTCTGTCTGCCAAGACCAACGCCCTCTTGCGAAGTTCTCCGCTGTTAGTCTCTGCGAGCCTAAACAAAGAATGTGACTAAACCGGAAGATTTGTAGTATCAAGCCTCGTTTTAGTAGTTAACTGGAAAAAATCGTCTGCTAAGAGCTTTTAAGTCACATAAATCGACAGTATGCAATATTCCTACGCCACTGTTGCATGTGTGTGTCTAAACGCTTTTTGTCTACTAACCATGGGGATACTATGTGATGGTGGAGATGACGGCATCATCATCATCATCATCATCATCGCAAGTGCAAGATCAAAAGCCACAGTATAAGAAAGAGAGAGATAAACTACGTATTTACAACTGTATAGCATATATATACTATATCCTAAGTAAGCATCTGCAATAAAGTACAAAAGCTCTTTTTAAACGAAAAGATTAATTGGAGGATGGAACTTTGATATTAATAATGGCAAAGAACATCACGGTAGTCGATTCTCCAGGTATTATTGTTATTAATGTTACATTTATAAAATTTCGCTCTATGTTCTTTATGTGTAAGAAAATCAAGTGCCCAAAGAGGTCTACACAATCATTAATAGTTCTTATGTAAAAACTATTTGAGTGTGTCATATCAAGAGCATTTTATACAAATCTGGTTTGGGTGTTTGGGAGAAGCAAGGGGTGGGATTTGTTCAAAAGTTGTATATTATCTCCCCTTAACTGTTCGTTGAGAGTCTAGTTCTTTACAAACTATGGAGGAGGACATCAGCGATGATTGTGAAGTGACTTCCAAGGCATCTGAACTGGTCTCCACATCACGAGAAGTGTTTACAGGTGTTAACAGGACCTGTAAGCTACACTGTGGGTGTCTCCTAGTTCTTGCAGGAATGTCCCTGTTTCGCATCTGATCCTTCTATCCGGCGCTCGAGACCCTGGCTTCAATGGCCAGCTGTTAGAACGAACGGTGTACGGGAAGTAACTCGTGACAAGGAAATGTAAGTCTTGCAAAGTGCAAATGCAGTGGTTGTTTCCCTTGAATGTGTAGACTTCCTATCGACACTATATGTCTGTACGTGACCTTACGTGTGTGCGTGTGTTATTCTTGCGTTCCTGTATGCAGTTTTTTATTGATTGATTCGTTATTTCTTCATGATAGCTCTAGCAAGGGTTGAGAATCTGTCGCTATAATTACACATCTTAGAACATTAATTATAAGCAAACAATAAATTAAAACTGACTACAATAAACATATACTCTAAAAGCTCTATACATACGAATCACAACACAGCATCTAGGAATAAATCCACTCGCACGCACGCACACAAAGAAAGATACTTCTACCATCACCATAGACTTCATACACATATAAAAAAATCTTTAAAGAGAAAACATCCTCAAGGGCACTGGCCGCCAAAGCAAACTAATCAATTCATACTAGTCTTCACCCTCCTCCAAACATTCCCCCACCCTCTTATACCCTCCCTTGAAAGCCGCCATTCATACAACTTGACATTAGGCTTTAGATATCCATTTAGTCAACCGGAAGGGAATATTTAAAAAGTATGTTGTTACTCAAGAATGGCGAAACACTCAGTGTTGTCCATAGGAATGGGAATCCCATGGGAATCCCATGGGAAACGTCCCATGGGATGGGATGGGATGGGACAGCACACATTTGTATTTCCCATGGTAGTCGATACTTGATATTGTAAAATAAATTTACGCTGAAATTTGCATTGTCAGACTTTTTAAGCACAGGAAAAATACTTTTTTATTCCAGTTTCATTATGCCATCACTTTGTTAACATGTGTGCAATGCACAGTGTTGTCCATAGGAATGTTACTACCATGGGAAACGGGATGGGACAGGCATAAATTGCCATGGGATGGGATGGGATAGAAAAATATGTCCCATGGACACATGGTTACATTGACTAACCGTTGACGGATGAAGATTCTGGCTCACCTTTGGGCAATCCACAAGCGCGTGCCTTGCTCAGTCAGGGCAGCACTAACACTTCATTACAGAAACTAGACAAGAGTAGCTCAGATATATGTATATATACATGACAGGATAAGTTGCTGTCTTCGTCTTCTTTCTTCGTAATATTTCCTCTTTCGTGAATATCTTTAGTATCTGACTGTCTCCTCCTTTTTTTTTTTTTTATCTTCTTTCCCCTCTTCTCTCCACTACCTTATAACACGACAGAGCGTTTGCTACTCGTGCTGCTGTTATCATTGAATCTCACTGAACACACTGCCTAGCAGGGAAACGTGGTCTTACATTTATTATGTCAACTTTCAGACTCGAGACAATCCCCGAGGCGAATACTTCTTATGGACTGTGTCAAGTACCCAAGAAAATGGACTTCTGCGAACAGAGGAAGTGGAGGCTTTTGCCCCAGCTGGCAACAACACCGTGTACAAGTGGTCCAGACTTCGCGGTAACAGACCGATGGGCCAAGGACCCATCAAGATTCTCTACGACTACTCCGTGTCTCCTCCAGTAAGTCCGTTTTTTTCAAAATTCCTAAAGTATTACACTTATCCTACGCTTACCTGATCGTCACTACCAGTTTTTAAATGAGATGTGAAGATGAAACATTGTAAATGAATGTTCTTGAATTATTATTATGATCATTCCAGGTTAAACACAGTGTATGTGTGTGTTCGAGAGCGTGGGAAAGTGGCTCGCATCAAAGACAATTTTTGTATACATATTGAGTGTTTGTAAACACGTGTGTGTGTGTGTGTTTGTGTGTACAGATCGTGGCCTATGGCGTCTTCGCTCGTAGGAGATCTTTGTGCGTTATCCTAACACCCGACGTGGACACCTACGATGACCTGCTGTCGTCACTGCGGGGTCTGAATGTAAGTTACTTTGGGTAGATAACTCTTTTAGTATCACACATCTTAAAAAAGTTTAGAAAAAAGTTCATGGGCTTAAATAATGCATGCCTACTTGTCTTAAATTACTAAACAATTGATTAATGGTTTTCCATACAATGATACTTTTTGATGGAAGCTTTATTTGCACTTAAGAATTTTGAAAACAATGTTACAGTTGACTTTGCCAAACTACTTGCTTACCCAGTCCACGACTGTAGGAATGAGATTTATCGATAAATGTTTGCTTAAAAGAGATACTATAGTAGATTTTTTTACATTTACTTAAGTACCAAAAAAAAAAAAACCAGTTAAATCTGGTGAATACATAGCTTAAAAAATTTAAGGCTGAATGGAAGTAGTTAAAGCGTATACAAGGCAAATCAATCTACGGATAGATAAGAAGATTAAATAAAACGCTCAAGAAATCCGATCCTGAAGCATGTGGGTTTCTATTTCTTGTCGAAAAGAACTGGAAAGAACACGCAACGCCAAACGCTTTCTGAACTGTCAGACGACGAGAACGTTGTTCTAACGTTCGCATGTTTGTTCCCTAAAACCATTGGCCTTAGCTTGTACTTATCATTTTGTCGAACCTGACATGCTTCCCCATCTCCATACACCGCCGACTTTGTTGACACGTTGTTGACACGTTGTTGTGCTGTGATGGACCTTGACACTCTGTTTTTCTATCACCAACTTTGACCAGATTTTTTCTGTACGCAGCTATCCAACGTTCAGCTCGCGGATAATAATGACGATGTGAGAGTCAACGTCGCAGCCGTGGAGATGAGTAACACTTCCGGTGTGTCAGCAGCTGCCAGAAGCATGTGCCAGGGTTATTGTGGGAGCCGTGACGTCACTTACTACTCAGTGGAAGCTGGTCAGTATAAAGCTGGTTGCTAAAGTAATTGTAACAGGCGAAATTCCTTGAGAGCAAGTGGCTTTTGAGATGAAACATCATTTTTTTAATCGACGTAATTTTTATTCCTTGCGGATTTTATTTTTTTACACCCATTTTGTTCTGCGTCAACAGTGTCCCCAGATGATGACGACGACGATGATGACGAACCCACCGACACCCCTCCTGCGCCTGTGGTTATCGAACTGGTAGAGGAGCCGGTCGCCGTCAGCGGCCTTCCGGAACTGCTCGAGTTCCGACGCGAGTCACGCCGGATGTTCCGCCAGCAGCGCCGCGAGCAGGCCGCTGCAGATCGTCGGACCAGGGGCCAGGGAAGACAAGATAGACGACAAGGCAGATTTCAGTGGAGAGAGTGAAACAAAGGCTAGCAGCTGCAGAGATGAAGAGGCGAGAGAGCAGCCAACAGGGTTTCAACATTCATTTACCTGAGTTTTTGTAACTTTCACCCTAATGTGTCAAACGTTGATTGCATTCTTGATAAAAGATCGCGGTTTCTGAGTGTATGGAGGTCTGCAAGACAGATTGAAAACCGTGCTCAACTCTGCCTAGCACAACAACAAAACATTTTTTTACTCATGCGAAACCATCTTGCATATTCTTTCAGAATAGATAACGAAGTTAAAGAAAAATAAGAGGGAAAAATATTTGGTAAAAAAAAAAAAAAGCTCAAAGAGACGAGGCAAAAAAGAAACAAAGCATTTTGAGTCACTAAAAAAAATAAATAAATAGAAATA
>SRHC01003203.1:98589-153110 GCA_004794325.1 Pomacea maculata
TATTTCTGTAATATAAACATTTACAAAAAGTAAAATATAGTTTGCTTTCATGGTTTCTCGTTGCATCTTCTATATTTATTTTTCATTGTCTGCCGGGTTGTTTATTCTGTCCATCGCATGCTGGTCGTATCAAATGCTGAGAGAGTGCACCTTCGTATGATCATGCGCTGTATAAATTATGTTTATTATTATAGACAGCCACAGAAGTCCTCACTTTTTTAAATCTTTTAGCCAATGATGAAAACTTTTAAGTGGTAGGAGAGAAGCCATAGCTTGGTAGTTTATGCGATTAACCCGAAATTTAGCCAAAGGCTCACTGTAGCCGCTAAATGAACTCTCCTCGCGCAGCTAGCACATTGATATGGGTGAAAGAAGGTTGGGTTCTGCTCTCCAAATCATGTGGTCAAGAAAGGATGAACACAGTTTATTGCCTCAACAGTCAACAGGCTGTTGGACACAAACATTTACATGCCTGCGCCCACCAACTTAAATAATAATAAAGTTAATTTATGTAGCACTTTACATCACCATCAAAGTGGTTTACCAAAAAACAAAAAAACAAAACAAAACACCAAAACACAGACACCAATAATGGACTTTGATATAAAAAAAAAAGTGTCCATTCATATTAAATAACGCCATCAGGACAAATGGACTTTTCCACCCTCTGATGTATATTACTGCGTTCTCTTCTTCCATAGTCCCGGTCTCTGGCACCACTCAGCCACGTTGACAAACAGACACGAACATCAGTGTAAGAAATGCAAGACTGACTCAAAATAACATGAGTAGTAGTGCTCGTGTTGAGGAATGCATATTCTAGGGTTTGTTTAGCAGTAATGCAATTGGTAATAATCATAACTTTTGCACATTGAGAATTGATGACGATCGAAGCTTGAGACCGAAAAAAGAGGGAAGAGATGTAAGGATGCATAACCACAACACATCTGCTGCAGCCACTGATGTACGATGCGGTCTTTGCACATACCTCAGCTGTGAGTGGCGCTTGTGTACGGTTTGGACAGGACTCTTTGGTGGGATGCCAAGTCAACCGATATAACCAAACTGTGGTCACTATTGATGTGCACGCCCAAATTTGCCCTCACCTGTGCTTTATTGGTGCTTAATTTAAAGCAAATTCGATCGAATCAGTTGGAGGATGTCAGGTCGCCAACTTCAACCTGTAATTAAAGGGATATTCAAGGCTTGTGATAAGGCTCTGGCGATGGTCAAACGTTTCAAAAATATATTTAGTTACAATTACAGAGCACGAGAGCAATACAGGAGAAACAAAGGATTCGTTTCTCACTTAATTACCACTTATTAGCACTATTTCGGTTGCCGATATTTATAAAAATTGAAAAAATCCAGTGAAATCGACCCTTGTGCCCTTCCGCCGAGTAACCACGATAGCTTCCCGAGATAGTCAAGCAGACGAGTCTTCTTGTGATGTCAGAGTCTTCTTGTGACGTCAGTCTCTGACAGGAAGTGTCTGTATCGGTATCATTGCGAATATTTGACGTCGTCTGTTTATTCGTATGACGCACTCTGTGTGTAAGGCTTGTAAGGCTCTGTCTGTCGGAAACTGATGAAAAGACAATTTTGAATCTTTTCCCATCTTTTCCTGGCAATCGGGTGCAGCACATTCTCGAGGCATGGTTCTCACTTTGGAAACCACACGTCATAAGGTCACGTGACGGAGAACGAGACTTCGTGGAAGCAAAAAAAGAGTCCCGTGTAATTTCTCTAATTAAACACAACATTCTACTAAAAACCTTCAACGTTTTCCACATGAACACACATATAAATAGACGAGAGTCAAATTTATCCTACTCTTTACGCGATTCTAAGAAGTTTTATTTGGCCTTTAGAATCCCTTAACCGCTTTCATTTTGGTGACGCCTATTGAGTAAGAATGAATGTGTTACTGAGGTAATCAGAACGAATAGGGTTAAAGCCCTCATATTAGACATTAAATTGCTTTTTCTCCCCAGGAGGGGAGAGGACCGATCTTGGTGGTTTTAACACACCAGGCCGACCCGTGGCAGAGGTGGGGTAAGCCTATTACGTCCCGTCATGTTCTCAAAATCAACTTATTATTGAAGTCCCCCTATTGAGGACGTATCAAAATAAAAGCTGATAAGAACAGAAACTTTAGTGAATATACCATGACCGCTTTGCCGTGAGACAATCCAGAGGAACTGGTGATTACGGATGAAACTATGAAGGAGAGAACCTCCTTCTGCGGTAATCAGAAGTAATACCGTAACTAACTCTAAAATCTGACTTTCATTTGCTTTTCTCCCCGGGAGGGGAGTTGGCCAGTCCTGGAGAAACTACGTCACCAGGCCGACCTTTTGGTAGAGGTGGAACAAGTCCCTAACCCTCAGTCATGTTCTCTAAATCAGTGTAATATTGAAGTCCCCTTACGGGGGACGTATCTTGTCTTACACTGATAAGAACAGTTAATGCAAAATGTTTATGAATGATTTATCGCGTAAAAAATGGTGGAAGGCGATCATGTAGTTCGAAAGTTTGCATGACGATCTATTATTATTCGCCGAAAACACGGAAACAGTTGCATTTAGCTTTACGTAATATTCAGGTTTGGTAACACAACATACTATTTAAATAACTTTTACTTTAAAATTGTTAAATATCTATTAAAAGCAATTTATTTCTAACTGGGGCTGTTATTCTTTATATTTTTTCGTAGTTTTATTTACATGATTCTTTATACCTTAATGTAAGAATTACTTTTTGCAGTGATACTTTGCTTGCGATTGTGTAAAGTGTAAAAGGGAAACAACTCTAGGTTATCAGTAGTGTTAGTACATGGGAAGCAGCTCGCTACTAAATTTATGAAATGGCAGGCTAATTATAATAAAAGCATATAAAAATACTCATTTGATCTTATTCTGTACCAGGAGCGATGTTTTACTTTGCTACGTACTCTCAGGACACATTTACTACTATCACTGTACAAAGTTTTATTTGCGTAGAACGGTATCAGCATGAACCTATATACGTCCCTGGTGTCAGGATATAATTCCATATCCTTTATTGCACATTTACAGATTACTTCCCAGATTGTATATGTGCGGACTGCTAGCGGCCAATCGTCTCCAATTACTACCCGGACAAAAGGCGGGTAGAGATCACAGGCACCGCCGACAAGACTGGCAATAAAATGTCTTCCTCACCCGACCAGTCCTTGCTGTAGGGTTTGAGCGCTGAGGTGAAATACCTTCTATCTGAACATGCTGTCAGGGTTAGGACGAAATGTACTTGTAATACTAAAACAAACACAATTCCACTACATCCCAGCATGTACGAGAATTGATGACGATCGAAGTTTGAGACCGGTAAAAGAGGGAAGAGATGTAAGAATGCATAACCACAACACCTCTGCTGCAGCCACTGATGTACGATGCAACTTCCGCTCTTTGCACATACCTCAGCTGTGAGTTAGCTTGTGTATGGTTTGGACAAGATTCCGAGTGTCTACTGAACGGAAACAAACCCTAGATGTACAGCTCAAAGTTCAGACTGCGAAGAAGTGGTCAAACAAAGACTCTATACACTGCTCAGGCTGTTACTTCTGGTACAACTGTCTTGTCAGAGTGTAGACGTACTGTTGATACTAAAGTCACCTCGGAAATTGTAGGGTAGCACGACATGAGAGTCAAACAAAAACTCGCACCATGTCAAATTTTGCAGGCAATGAAGGGAGAGATGTAAACCATGAACCCCTCCCCAATCCCCTCAAAAAATGTCTCTTTGTGGAGATTTTTAGCTATAAATTTGGGAGTATGTAAGAAATAAGGGAAGACAAGCTTCGATCGTCATCAATTCTCGTACATGCTGGGATGTAGTGGAATTGTGTTTGTTTTAGTACTACAAGTACGACAGTACTGTTGACCTCCTCGTCGCTTCTCATGAAGCATATAGGAATTGTTTTTCGATGTTATATCCTTACAGATAAAACATCAATATACATCCCACTCTCACTCTAACTCTCTCTCTTCACCACTTTGAACTGGTGCTGTGTAGAAAACGTAATTTCTAGTTTTAACAATGATTACCTAGAGTAGGGACAATCAACCGTGACCTGGGCAAGCAGGCACCACAGTGGCCTCCGACTGTCGCGACAACCGTCTAGCTACCTCGTTCAGCACCCGTGCCAGTCGGAGCAACGAAAACATACGCCACCCGTTACGTAAGCGGCCTCAATTCCCAGGCTCACATAGACCGTACATGTAATCACGGACTACAAGCCGAATATATCGCTTATGAGGAAAGAAAGATAAAAGATACAGAGAAAGAGAAAAAAAAAAACCCAAAGTTTAAAAATTCAGTTGTCTTTATGTTTGTCATTTGCGCTGTTCATCCTTCTCTCCTTTATGTATTCTAGTTTTGTCTGCTTGTGGAGATTACATCCAGTCCTAAATATCATTGCAAAAAGTAATTCTTACATTAATGTATAAAGAATAATGCAAATAAACCTAAGGAAAACTATAAAGAACAACAACCGCGTTAGAAATAAATTGCTTTAATAGATATCCAAAAATTTTGTTATAATTAGCTTGCCATTTCATAAATTTAGTAGCGAGTTGCTTCCCATGTACTTACACTACTGAAAGTCTAGAGTTGTTTCCCTTTTACACTTTACGCTATCTAAAGTCAAAATATCATTGCAAAAAAAGTAATTCTTACATTAAGGTATAAAAAAAAGTAATGTAAATAAAACTACAGAAAAATGTAGAAATAATAACAGCTGCAATTGGGAAATAAATTTGCTTACAGTTATGCAGAAATTTTAAAGTAAAAGTGATTTAAAAAGTATGTTGTGTTACCAAACCTGAATATTACGTAAATCTAAATGCAACTGTTTCCGTGTTTCAGGACATATTGGGTATCGTTAGTCAATCGCACTGACGCGAAGTCGGTTTGTACTGGATTATCTTGGTTGTCAAAGCCTTCTTCGTAAAATGTGAAACTCTGTTCTTATCAGCGTAATATCTGATACGTCCCCCATATGGGGATTTCAATGTTACACTGATTTAGAGAACATGACAGAGGGTTAGGGACTTGTTCCACCTCTGCTAAGGGTCGACCTGTTGACGTAGTACCTCCAGGGTTGGCCCCCTCCCCTCCTGGGGAGAAAAACAAATGCATGTCAGATTTGAGAGTTAGTTACGATGTTACTTCTGATTACCTCAACACATTCATTCCTAGTCCCTAGTCAATAGACGTCACACAATCCAAAGCATTTAATTAGAGGTTGAAGTTGGCGACCTGACATCCTCCAACTGATTCGGTCGACTTTGCTTGTAATTAAGCAGCAATAAAACAGGTGAGGGCATGTTTGGGCGTGCACATCAATAGTGGCCACAGTTTGGTAAGAGTCCTGGGGTTTGTGGAGGGAGGGCGTCCGCTGGTAAGTAAAAGATATAGCGTGATAACATTAAAGAGGGGACAGGCTGTCAGAAGGGAGGATTTACTCAAGATCGGCCCCGATGGCGAGCTTTCACTGCTAATACGTCTCATCATTAACGTTTATATATGTAAAACAAGTTCGTGGTCTCACCTAACCCTTTTTTTTTTCTTTTGTTGATTCTACAAGTTTTTGTTTCTCTCAGTAAAGAAATTAGTGTGCTAATAAATTCATAGATTTTATTTTTATTCACTGAGGTTAACAGTCAAGTAAATGGGTAGCAACATCAACGAGGACGCATTCAGTCGTCATTTAAGGTGTCCTGTGGGATCCACTTTAACCGGACAAACGTTCGACCTCATTTGGCAAAGATTTTATACAGCGATTATTAAGGTTATAAAAGTCATGTTCTTCCTAAAATGAGTCAAAATTAAAGCTAACTTGCAAAGGATTTGGAAATCTGGCAATTTTCAGATAATTTTGTAATCGACGGAATTTGTATTCACCCATTTTGTTCTGCGTTAACAGGGTCCCCATATGATGATGACGACGATGATGAAGACGAACCCACCGACAACCCTCCCGAGGTGGATATTGGACTGGCGACTTGGCCTTTTGTTATTGAAATGGTGGAGGAGCCGGTCGCCGTCTACGGCATTCCTCTACCCGACCTGGGCAAACGCCGGCCCGCGGGCCGGATCCGGCCCGCCTCCTGTCTCTGACCGGCCCGCCCGCTGGCCCGCCCACCTGTAAATATACTATTTATACAGTATTGGGTAAAACTGAGTTAACTATATTAGTCCGGCCCTCTAGAACCATCCCAGTTTCTCATCCGGCCCCTTGGGAAAATTAATTGCCCACCCCTGCTCTACCGCAAGAGTTCCGAGCCGCGTCTCGCCGCTCGCTCCGCGATCAGGTCCGCCTGCAGCGCCGCCTGATTCGCCTCCAGCATGCCCCTGATCGTCAGACCAGGCGCCAGGGAAGACAAGAAAGACGCCAAGCCAGATTTCAGAGTAGAGAGTGAAAGAAAGGCCTGCAGCTGCACAGAGGAAGAGGCGAGAGAGCTGCCAACAGGGTTTCAACATTCATTTACCCGAGCTTTTGTAACTTTCACCCTAATGTGTCAAACGTTGATTGCATTCTTGATAAAAGATCGCGGTTTCTGAGTGTATGGATGTCTGCAAGACTGATTGAAAACCGTGCTCAACTCTGCCTAGCACAAAAACAACACATTTTTTTTTACTCAAGCGAGACCATCTAGCATATTCTTTCAGAATAGATAACGAAATTAAAGAAAAATATGATGGAAAACTATTGGCAAAAAAAAAAAAAAAAAAAAAATGAAACAGACGAGGCAAAAAAAAGAAACAAAGCATTTTGAGTCACTAAAAAAATAAATAAAAATAAGGAAAGATATGGCCATAAGATTTTTTTTCCTGTCTACCCATCTCTTTCTTTCCTTCCCTCTATCTTTCTTATCAATATTTTTCGTTCTTAGTTTTGCTATCGCTGCCTTTCATAAAGTCTATCTCAAAACTATAAATGAATAAGTTTTATATTTATAAAGTATATTTCCGTAATATAAACATTAAAAAAAAACAAAATATAGTTTGCTTTCATGATTTCTCGTTGCACCTTCTATGTTTGTTTTTCATTGTCTGCCGGGTTTAGCACTTCACACCACCATCAAAGTGCTTTACAAAAAAAACAACAACAAAAAAAGCCACCAAAACACAGACACTAATAATGGACGTTGATCTAAAAAAAAGTGTCCACTCATGTTAAATAATGCCATCAGTACAAATGCAGTCTGTATATCCTTGTCATTGCATGAAATCTTCGGTAAGTTAAAAAAAGTAGAGTTAGTACAATGTTTTTATGGAAGCTCAACTGTCAGTCTTTGGTGGAGTGGCTTAACTTTCTTAATTAGCCTATGCACTACTCACAAGCAAGTCCCATACGAGTGCTCTGTGCCGCACCTAGGTCCAGCTAGTCTATGCAGCGACAAAGCTTTTGTTCCTTGTGGCTGTCATATCAACTGGTAGTCTGAGTCTGTGCAATAATGTGAATAGATGTCTTTACAAAACAAAAGCTTGTTCTTGATTCAAATTACTTGACACAGCCACACAACCTTTGCCTCAGAACAGTCACACAATGTCATCTGACGACAACACGAAGAAATAATAATAATAAAAAAGCAGCTATATTTTTAACCTGCTATGAGCAACAATGCTCTTATTCATATAGTAATGTAGGAACAAATACGCACATTTAGTTCAGACATTTAATTTCGGGTATGGATGCCAATGGTTAATTTATGCCATAAACACCAAGATAAAATTATCACTGCATGTAAAGAAATTAAATTTTAATGCGTTAAAACTAGCACAGCAACCACTTATCCATTGCCAAATAACAATGACCCAAAGCCCAATGCTTTAGTTCCCAGCAGTGTCTGTTTTACTATTTGAAAAATAAGGCGTTTGTGAAGAGTTTACTTTCGTCTGCCACAATCATTAGCTACTCTCCTGTGCTGAGCCTCTTTCATTGATGGCCTTTTCCACCCTATGACGTTTATTACTGCGTTCTCTTCTTCCATAGTCCCGGTCTCTGGCAGTACTCAGCCACTTTGACAAATGGACACGAATATCAGCCTCAGTGGCATCCTGGAAATGTTTTCTAACAGCAGCTGAAAAACATAAACAGGTTTAAAGTACACATATGTACTGGTGTTTTATATATTTGTTCACTTTATTTTTTCTTCTTTTGTTTTTTTCTGCGCAATGAGCATTCTTCTGAATGGATACCTGCGCATTACAAATCGACATCATCATCATCCTATACTGTGTGGATTTAAGTATCATAGCATCTCTAATCGTTGTGCTACAGCATCCAGTGCTGCAGTCTTTTGACAGCTTTAACTGCTAGTTCCACCATCTCCTTTCCATCCCCGCTAATATAATATTTAATATTGTAATAACGATATGAAATATTGCATTGTGATGCTCATTCCACATATTCAGAATCAAGACAAGCAGCTTCCGTAAAGCAGTTGCTCCAATGGTCATGTGAATTCGATGTTGGACTGACCCAATGAGGCTTGCGTGACATTTAGCCCAAATGTCAGTCTCGCCAGCTCTACAGCCTGCAAAAACTTTGACATCGGGAATAAAGTTTTCTTAACAAAAAATTATGTGCCCTTTGGCGGAGTCGCAATGTAATGTTAAAGGGATAAAAATGATCGCCTAAGTCGTGTGGCAGACACACAAGGTTCACTCAACACGTAGCCATTTTTGTCTCAGACCGGGCCTCATGTACGGAGCAAGAGACAGGGCTACTAACGGTTAATTATATATTAGAACTTTTTAAACGGAAGACAACAATTGTTTTCTTTCTGATTATGCTGTTTTGCATTTGTGGACATTGCCAAAATTCAAAATTATGAGTGCATTTATAATTTATTCAAAGATATTTTGTTCTTTTTATTTTTTAAACTCATTTGTAATCTTTTTCCTAATCTTAAGTTAGGTAACCTTTCTTTGGTTTAATATAAAATAATAACTGTCAGTTTCAACCCTTTGAAACCTGCAACACAAATATATACATATCAGCCAATAGCTCTTAACATCATTCTTTTTCCAGTGGGCAAACTGCCTCTAGATTTCTTACTGTAAATTATCTGCATGATTGAATTCAGGCTCTTTAATCCCTTCTTGCCCTTCAAGCCATTATAATTATACTGTCGTGCAAGCTGCGTGGAGAATAAAGCTGACAGGATGGCTTTCAATGCTGACCTCAAATTAAAACCTCCAAGCATTGCTAAATAGTGTTCCTGAAAACAGAAAAATCATCATGAAATAAGCTGTTTATAGTACTTGGTTTATGGTATATGATTATATTAACTCTTATCTGCTGGTTGTGATTTGCGTCACCGACTGTAACAATGGAACAGGATGACTTTCATTTAAGAACTAAACCTTATCCTTAGGTTTTCACCTTATAAATTGGTCACTATTACTATTATTCTTGTCATTATTATTTGATATTTTGAAATCAGCAATAACTGTGACCTTTTTGAAGTACATATCCCTCTCACAAATACATACCCCTAAGCAAATTTAAGTGCTAGTTTAAAGACAACATTAAAGGAATCTAAAGTGAAGAAAATAATGGTAACATACGAGATGTCTTCTCTTTTCTGCATCAGCTTTGAGATCTGCATCCAACCTTTCAGCTTCTTTGACCGATGCCAAGGGGAATTCATAACCTTCTGGTAGTTTAACCTGATCCATTGTCCCTGAAGTGTTGTTTCTAATATATTCCATTACTTTCAATGCTTTTTTAACCTCACTTCGCATGACCTTTACTTCATCACGCAGCTCTTCCAGAAGAAAAAGGAATCTTGATTGCATTCCATCTGTAACAAAAGGCACGAAAAACATTTCTTCTCTTGTTTTTACATAAAAATGGCTTACTTGCAGTGCAACCATGGTCAAACAAGACAAGTTGCGACTTTGCAGATGACCATTATTAATGAAGAGGTACAATATTATGTCCTGTAAACGGCCAAAGAAACAAACAGAAAAAAGCCTTTTAACGATGACCTTAAGCCCCTTCAGTTCGGTGACCCCGACACTGGTTAGTATTACTTTACATGAACAAGCAACGCACTCTACTTTGTTACCTTCATTGGAACTGATGCTGCTTGAAGTGGTCCAGGAGGTGCTTGGAAAAATGGAAGAATGCACACAAGGGGTTATGGTGGATGTTGACTGCTGAGAACTATCAAAAGTAATGTGACTAAAAGAAGGAAATGATCCGTTCTTTTTCTTCACTTCCTCTTCTGCTGGTGATGGAGAAGATTTAAGTACGTCACTGCACATATGAATACCCATAGACAATTAAATAAACACGATTTTTTTGGTAAAGTTACTACTTGCCTTATCATTTTCTTGTAACTAGCACTTGTCCTTTCTTTATTTTTCTAACTTAGAACACAGTCAAATTTAAGATCTAAAACATTTTAAAAAATTAAACAGCAAACCTGGTTCCACTGGGAGTTAGCTGCCTTCTCTTTTGAGTCTGGTAGAATGTGTCAGATTCTTCTTTAGAGCAATCCTGTTGTTTCATACAGAATCTTGTGTCCTCTTTGTAGTCATCTTCATTGAGAGAGAGAAAAAAGGCAAAACACTAGAAAAGTGATTAAAAAAAAAATGAAGTATATGTATAAAGAATGAGTCAGAAACTAGCAGATACTAGAATTTTAGCACATTAACAAGGGGCCGAAATCTTGTCGCGGCTCGAAACGACTTAGAGGCCGGTTGAGTCTCTTAGTGCAGTAACGGGAGAGTTCTGTCGCAAGTTTTGGTCCTTCCCGCCGGTCAATCCACCCACTAAGCTAGAGCACGGATGTATAATTATATATTAATTAGTTGGTGGCTAGAGGTTGTCCTGCCCGCCTCCCGCTCGTTCAAAATGGCGGCTAGATGCTTGATGGTGTGTGAAGCGGTAAGAAATTACCTTCTCAGAAACAATTTCGCGATAAAGCTTATCCAATCGATTCATGGGACGACTTAACACTGTATCAAAGATTAATACTTCGTGGTCATAGCATTCTGGAGATCATCGATGACATACAAGGCGACTTAAAAACTGCGAATCGAGGACGGAATGTCATAGATTGCAAATGTCTAGATCTTCGTTTTTACACGACGGGGACATTTCAGATTGTGTGGGCCGTCTCCCACAGAACGGATGGGCGGATTATTAACCGAGTCACGAGAGCGCTGCTAGATCGGGCATACAGGAGGATTCAATTTCCTTATCAATAGGAAGCCAACAGACATAAGGCTAGATTTTTGTTTTAACTCAGATGATTTTCCAGCGTTAGGGATGCACAGAGGAGAAACGAGCATAAATTCATTTGACCAAAAAATTCAATGTTCGCATCAAATTTATATTGCAAGATATATATATATATTTTAGTTCTTTCTTTGAATGCCTTTTGTGTAGCACATTAAGCTTGACACCCTGTGAGAAAATGGCCCTTGCAAGAGCTTTTCATTATTACTATATAATACACACTGGCATCAACATTTCACATAGAATGTATATAGTCGCTATTGAATATATATCCCGTTAACAGTGTACTGTGCTATAGATAATTGAAGTCTAATGGTTACATCATAATATGTCATAAAGCATTGCTGCCCTCCCCCACCCCCACCTACATTTTTTTAATACAGTAAAAAGAAATCAAAACTGCTGTACAGTATCACTTCAAAACTGCTCATTCTTGGGATTGTTGACATAAATGTGCACGGTTTGCCCTTCCCCACTGTATTTAAGCCAGTTCTTGCTTTTCATACCTTTACTAGCCAAATATGATACATATTAACTTTAAAAAAATCAATATTCTGAAGATCAGAAAAGAATAGTTTAGTAATAAATTGCTTTATATATATTTCATCGGGTCATCTGCAATGCTGATTTACTATTTATTGATGCAGCAAAATGGCCTGGAAGTGTTCTACAAATCTAGAGTTTTTGCTGTTTTTGAGGCACATCCAAAACCAGAGGATGGTGTCATGCTCAGTGACTACATGAGCTTATGACGCCCTTTCTGAAATCCCACATACTTCTACAAGGTGCACAGCAGAAAGAACCATTGGTATATGAAATGTACATGAATCACAAATTATTACTAGTGAACTGCTATCACTTTATCAGAAGAAGCAGCGATGACTGGCCTGACAACATCAAGAAATGAGGTAATGCAGATCAACAACAAGAAGCCCCGTTCAAACTACATGGGGAATGTGTTGCATACACTAACCACTTCACCCACCTTGGTAGGTAGCAAAGATGGAGCTGCAAATGAAGATGTAATAAGTGGATTAAATAAAGCCAGGCTTGCATTCCACACCCTGTGACCCATCTGGAACTCCAAGGCATTATCTCTGCACAAGATTTGCTTCTTCAGTACCAGTGTTAAGTCAGTCCTTCTGTACAGATCCGAGACATGGTGCATGACAAACACCTTCACCAACATGATTCAGATATTCATCAACAGATGTCTGTGTCACATTCTCAACATCAGAGGGCCGGAGATCTCCAATACAGACCTGTGGGAAAAAACCAGCCAAAAGCCTGCCAGCCAAAACTTTAAGGAATGAAGGTGGGACTGGACTGGAACCCACAGGGTTAGGAGACTCAGACATGGAGATCAGCCCACAGGGAGGCAGAGGCAGCCAGGATGACATGGACCCAACTGAAGGATGCCCAAAACTGGATTCGCTGGCATAGTGTGGTTGCAGCCCTATGGGAGCAAGCAGGACTAAAAAGTAGTTAAATGCCGGACTGGCTGCAGTTAATTTGGTTTTATTAACTTTCTGTTTCAGTAGTCAGTGTATGTTTGTTAGACTGTTTCAGGTGTTGCCAAAAGAAGATGGCACTGCCTGCGAGGTCTTCAGCTTGAACCAGAGAAGGTATGCCATGTTACAATAGTATGCCTGATGTTAAGTAACAAAGCCTGAATACTTAAACTGGAAGTACCAGAGGATCAAGATAAGGACAAGGATAATGACTTTAGGTACAGCATACTTCATGATTACTACCTTTGCAGAGAGGATGTGAGTTGCAGCAGGTCGAGCTGCAAGGAACAGATTTGTAGGTTCTTCTGAAGTTTGTAACATATTTATTTTTTATTGCATAGTATTACTATATAGTTAATAGTAATCACATATTGCTTACAGAACAGTGCATGGTGGAATTTGGGATAAATTATTTATGCAAGCCCTTTTACCATCATTAACTTAAGATTGCATAATGTGCATCTTGTCATCATTGGAAATAAAGAGAAACATGTATTTCTCGGCTTTATAACTGTGGAATAGTTTTGAGATGAAAGTGTGGAAAAGGCACACAATGTCACATGCATTCATCATGCAAGATGCATCTCCTAGGTGAAGACATTTTATTAGCCTTGTCATTATATACAAAAATATTTACACAGAAGTTACTCATGTCATAAATATGTGACATGGTCAAAAATATCTATGTTAGATTTCTCTTCTTCCCTGAGCAAAATCTTTTTGAGGACTTCCATCCGCAGCTTGTTGAGATCAATGATGGATTTATTTTTTTCAATTTCAGATTTCAGGTACTCCTTCCCAAGGGGACTTTCAAAAGGAGAGTTCGTGAGAACTGTCTTTGCCCTGTTTGGTTTCTTTTTACCTGTTTGTAAAACAACACATTTAGAAACAGTAGCTGGTTCAACACAGCAATGCCAAACTTTGATATTTTTTCTCATTTCAGTGCTAATTTTTGAGTGGTATGAATGAATATATGATAAGCAGTAACATTATTTGTATTGCACAATTACAGTTGAAATTATAGTTCATAAAACTGGTCATAAGGTTATAAGCATTCACCTCTCCTAGTATCCATTGAAGGTTTCCCTGCAAAGAAACAGATTCTTTTAAAATTTGGATTTTTAAAATACATTCACATATTAAAGTACTATGTGCATTTCAAAGTTCAGTTGTATGGTTTATTTATCACATGAAACTAAAATACAAAAATAGTATTTAGTTTTGCTCTATGTAAATGAGTTTTTTAATACATATTTTTTTGACATCATGTAGCTTTTCTTAACATCTGACATGACATTGATATTTTCCTTTACTTTCTGCTAATTCTGTTTTCTATATAATTGTGTTCTTAAGCATTAAAAAAAAATATCTTTCAGACAGCTCATGCTTGTCTATGTTGTCAAGTAACTTGCTTACAAATAAGGGTAAAATGAACAAAATAAGTACAAAAGAGCATACAATTTAGTATTCTACTGTATTCAGGTGTGTGTGAAAAATATCCTTAAGTTTATTTCTTAATTTTGGTTTTTGGTCCATTGTTCAATAGTTGAGTAAAACATGAGATGTAAGTGTTAAGCAAATAATAAACATATAGAAGTATAGGTGTTTTAGTTATTATTGATTCAAAATTTTCACAAACAATTAATTTATTTTTTCGTGTTCACAGTAGTTAGCTAACATATTGTTACAAACTTTGTGAACTGTCTGCCATTTCGCCTTCCACCAGCTTGACAGAATTTTCGGTGGCAAATGAGGTTGATGGAATGTCTGCAATAATCCATCCTACTTGGTTAACAAAATGCTGTACAACACCAAATACTTTATGAATTTATAGTTTAAAATATATTTTTATCCTTACAGACATTGTAATGTGCATTGGTGTGATTCAACCGTTTTAAAATAAAACAAGTCATATGTCACATACCAGCTGTACTTTATTTTTCCTGATTGTATATCATATGCACAATGTATGTGGCCACAGCACCAGATGAAATTGCTTCCTAAGTACATTCTTCAGAACTATAGCTTTCCCAAATGCTACCACAGAAATTTAATAATTAACCATTGGTCGTTGACATGACATTTACTGTTACAGATTCTATCCTCGTAAAATCTTAAAAACCTGCACATTGTATACCATCCGTTGTCTCCAGATTGTACATAGATCATTTAATACTTTAATATTATCACCTTCACAAATGTAAGCTGATAAAAAATACAAACCCTTCAATGACAGTTGATCATTTTCGATGCAAGTTACCCTATCGCTAGTGACAGTCACTGAAGGATTATCTGTACAAACAATAAAATAAAAAGTAGGATGTAGCTGTATACAAGTGTTTTGTGAGAAGGAGCAATATTCATGGATGTTGCTTCTTATACATGTTGTAAGATCCATTAGTCAATTCAATATAAAAAAGGCTAATATAAATAACTTAAGTCATTTAAAAATAAGTATTACTTTATTACAAACAATAATGACGTACATAACTTTAATAAAAGCAAACCTGAGCAATTTGTGCTTCTTCTTAAGCTGAACATATCTGTTCCACCTGTAAAAAGAGATGTTATATCTGTATAGTAAACACATTATAAGGTACCATGACTCAGAACATATTAGTCTCTCACCCCTAATGGGAATAGGAAAGGGTGGCTGGATGCAAACAGAAATGAAATTCCTTTTCAGCTGAAAAACTTACATATCCATCCCAATGTTATTATATGATGCTTTTATAATATGAACAATCAAAAGAAAAAATTTTTAGAATATATTACGATTTGCTATAATATACATAGAGTTTTTAACAGGTACTCACCATCTATGCCATCAGTAAGGTTTGATCCTTCACCTAAAATTTCGAATATGACGTTGTCATATTCGCAGTATTTTACAGCACCACTTTCTGTGGACTTTCTTTTGTCACGCCTTCGTTGCGCCTCTGACTTCAAAGTCCCCCACTTCTCTCTTACACTTACAAGACTTCGATGTTCTGTGCTGCAAGAAGCAGCAAGTTTATCTGCAATTCGTTGCCATACTGCAGCCTTCTTTCTGTTGGTTATTTCATTTCCCAGTGAACTCATTAAACACTCTTTTTCCAATCTCACCTAACAACACAGAAAAGAAAGAAATGAAACAAACGCATATTAAAGATATACAAAAAGAAAATAAGCATGACCACAAGAACTTAAGGTAAATCAAATTATACAATGGTTCTGTGAGTCTCTCAACTTGAGGAACAAAGTAAATTCAGCCCAAACAAATGTTAATCACAAACCTCTTCTAACAACATCCAGATTTCTTTGTTTGACCAGTTCGCCTTTCTTGGTCTCTTATATGGTGGTGGATCTTCTTGATCTTCCTTACCATCTATTGCTGAAAATGATATAAAAATAGAGATGTTTAGCATATTTTAGCTGAATTGTAATGGTACATAGAAACAAAGTTATGCAGTACCACTATTGTCACTTTACCTGCTGACTAAGGACTTTTTAATGCCATATTTGTGAGCTTTTTTTTTATACAACCTTTGATTATTTTTAGTCAGTTTGAGACACTTGGTAGTAACTCTCATAGACACTGATGTTGCCGCCTTGTCAAATGCTATTTGCCAAAATAACCCCAGAAAATCATGGAAACATAACAAATACAAAAATACTTACCAAACAAACAAACAGTGAGAAATGGGCAGGACAACGTGGTGTGAAAATATGTTAAGCAATTAAGTGTCCTCCGTATCTTGGGGAAAATCTGTGCATACTATGATTTTTCTGGTCTGAGAATGAACACCTGCGGATTTTCCCAGATACTCCCCAGGATCAGAGTATCAAGGCCACATATGCAAATTTAAATGGCCCACTAGATGCGCTGCGTTTAAAGGGATGACAAGACTCGGACACTACTCGCATGCCTGGCAGCCGGCCAGCTAATGGAGGGGGGGAGGGGTTAAAGTTTACCCGGAGTGCAAAATGCGACAAGACTTAGGCCCAAGGTATACCAGGTGTAAAGTAGGGCATAGACACAAGCAGCAAAAGACTTGCATTCTACATTAGTGGTGCTCGGCTGGCGCTGCCTTGGATCAAATGCTATGGTGTCTGAAGTGTCAGGTTGCAAAGCCAAATCACTCCTGAAAACATAATCCTATTTACAATTACCCTAATGTTAATTAAATCTAAAGTCGTTGCCTGCTATCTTAAATGTTATAGCTTGGAAAAAAAGAAAATTGTTTGCTTTAATTTGACAAAAAGATTATGGTTGTTGTTGTTTTGTAGTTGTGATGAATACAACATTCATTAAGGAAACAAAATTTCAAATGCTGTAGTGCAAGGATGCCCAACCTACAGCCCACGGGCCTCATTCGGCCCGCTCATTCTAACCAGACACAACATAATTTCATTTTTAATGTCAAAATTCTAGCAAAACTGCCATATTCTGACCTGTGAGATTTTATATCATGTCCAGTGCAGACCTCAGGTGAGAAAAGGTTGGGCACCATTACTGTAGTGTCAAACAATTTTTTACTCTGTTAACTAGATTTAGTGCAAAACTGTTGTTTATCCATGTTCTATTTTCACGACATGCATATCCAGATCTGGTTCCTGACTTTGGATGGGTTTCATTTCATTTCTTTCGGTCTCCTCCTTCAGCCATTTCCAGGCCTTTTCATAGCTTGCTACAAATGAACATTATGTATTTCCCATGTCAAAATCATCTTTTGAAAGTGCATCTCTATGTAACATAAGTGCAAGATGTTTATATGAACTGCCATAGCTATACACTGATAACAAGTACATCTTAAGGTTAACACAAAAGGCACCAGCATATTTTAAGCAGTTATTTCCTTGAACATTCTCTTTTTCTTTATTGCATATTTTTGCTGATGGGTGGGTGATAGATGATGGTTTGAATTTGGAAAACAAAACCAAAACAAGCTTGCATATACTCTATGTCCATATAATTACCCTTCTATCAACTTTAACATCATAATGGCCTTACTGACTTACACATGCATCTTTCAAAATGGGTCTGTTTACCAGTTTATTAGATTAGTGTGCTCTTGAAAACAGAAGAATTAACAAACATAAAAAAATAAAAACATTAAAGACACTCACAGTTTCCAAATAACCCTTCTATAGGATATGATTTCCAGTTGCTTTCAGGCAAGAGTTTATCTTTGACAGCTTTATTGATCTTATCAGGGTTTTTGTATGGTGGCCACTTTGCACAACTGTCGCCATCAAGCCAGGTGCTTGGAATCAAAGCTATCTCCTTTTCATTTGTAAATTGAACCACCAGGTACATCTGCACACACATTCATAAGAGAAATGGAAAAGAAAAGTAAAAGAGAAGTGTTTTTAATATCAAACTCTGGGATACATGCAGTGTTGTACACCGTTACACAGTATAGAAATGCTAAGATACCTCCAATATTACATTTATAACACTATAAAAAGTATAAATATTGCTATATAACTTAAATGAAGTGCTAAAAAAAGGGCTTGTATTTAATGTTGATTTATTCTCACGCAATATGTTGAAGAGGGAAAGAAAAGGTCTATTGGTGTCTGGTCTATTTGCTAGAAATCGTTTCCACCAGGGGTAGTAGCTATGAAATGATGGTAAGCTTTTGCCCTACGGGATTGGGGATTGGTGTTTTAAACCCTAGCAACTAAGGCTATTTCACGGCAAGGCAGCCAGCCCTGTAAACAGATGTCACATGCAGAGAAAGAATAGCGTATCCAAGACAAGATCTGAACCCAGGACAGGCAACTTTTGCTGTACTGGTGACAGGCGCTAACCATTGTGCCACTGGACAACTTGGGGAACTCAAGGACAAGTCTTGTTTCCAAAATTATAAAACAGTGTCCAGACTCCACAGATGTTGTTTAACCCTTGGAGTCGCAGTTATAAAGCAGCGACAAATGAGCCTTGGGGCAAAGTAACATTAATAAGTGCCCACAAGGTCTACACTGCTTTTTAATCTCAGAAACAAGATGCTTTTCCTTGAGTTCCCCATTCCGCCCTGGATAAAGGACATACTCTTGCTTCATAACTGTGGTTCCAGGTGGAGATTTTATCTTGTTGAGGACATGAGCTTATTTCTGATTAAAAAAATTTTTTTTTTATCCGTAGTCTTTAATTTTCATGTGACTGCTTCATTAGATCTATAGTACTAACTATTCTATCATTTCGCACTTTCTTCCAAATGTTAAATAAAACAAGTGTGCATGCATGGCTGATTTTATAATAAGACTTGGTTCGCACACAAAAAATAGCTGCTTCTGATTGGGGTTTAAATGAAAGTAGGAGGAAACAAAAGTAAAAGTTATACAAATACAAGCTGACAAATTTTTACTATGACATGTTGGATAACTTTATATCATGGAAATACATACCATTGTATAGATATACTTCAATAAAAGGTTGAATATGCTATTGCGTTTAACTACAGAATAATATAATGACTGGGTTAGACTTTTATCTTAAATGTTTTTTTTAGGGATCACAGCACAGAAGATATTAATTTTTATTACTTTATGCTCATATTATAACATTAGCCTCTAGCAGCAAACGCTTATGAAACTTAACTCCCATGCACACAAAATCCCTGACTAATGAAGTCATGTCATCAAAGCATACTCAACGCCACTCGAATCTTTCAGAATTTACGCCAGTGAAGAGATATTTATGGCTAACAGGTAACGAACAGACGATTGTATTTCCGTCTTTTGGCTACCCCAGTCTGATTCTGTCTCGCTCGAGCTCTCCAGCCGCACGGTTCTCAACCGGTAGTAAGGTACCCCTAGGCCTAGTGGTATGGTAAGGGTTATGCAGGGGTACGCAGCGACATAAATAAGCACACGCCATTATGAAAATAAGTAGTTTTATGCGCGAACATACGCGCGAGGAGTACCTGTGGGGGTACAGTCACAAAAAAGATTGAGAATCTCAGCTCTACAGCTGCACTCCAAGAAAAGTCACTTTCTAGTTTTGTTGCGCTGTTGCTCAATCACTTGTTTTCTGTCATAAACAAACTTGCTTCCTTAGCAAAGCTATATTACCTCTGTTTTAAACGAATGCAGGTCTTGACGTATTAATTTCCTTTCATCAAGAATCACTCAGAAGCTGGCCCAGATACTCTACTCTTTGGATGCTGAGTATGTTGGCGGGATTTATTCTTCGATCCTAATCCCACAGTTACTTCCCTTAAAATGTACCACGAATACTCGAGAAGTATTACAGAATAACAACCTCACAGACTTGCACAGAGATTTCAGAAGACTGTGAGAGACCCTGTAAACTCGGCTCGCTGACGATGAGAAAGTATTGACAGAGAATAGATAATGAGAAGAACTCGCGACGGAAGGAAAACTCGTCGGTTAGAGTTATCTTTCGCAACTTGGCACAAGCCAGCGAAGTTGATCGTGTGAGGAAAGGTGGACAGTTTCGTTCTGCCATAAACTGTCAGAACGCCAAGTTTAAATTAAAATAGAAAGAGAAGCATTTCCATACCTTCCCGAAAGACGGAGACAGATAAGCTATGTATTTATTCTCAATTTACGATATGTGGACTGTAGCTGAGAGCGGCTGCTCTCGTCATTATGAATATGAAAATTACCGTACTGTAATGATTAAAGTGTGAGATTCTCACTTATGTGATGATGTTGTTTAGCTTAGTTCTTGTTACTCCTCGAGGAGCATATGGCGGCAACATTACTGCTGCGGTTTCTGTTTTTTTTTTTTACATGAGTGGGTTGTTAGCCTAAAGCAAAACCCCCAACCTGGAGGGCCAAATTAAACAATGCTAGCAGCTAGTGCTAGTGAGTTGTAATGATTTATAACATTAATTCACAGAATCCTGAAATGGTTAGTAGTTTTGGAATAGCTATTAGATTAAAAAAAGATTAATCACATATAACTGTTTTTTTAGGGGGGAGCTCATGAATTCAGTAGACATGATTAAAAACCCATATTTCACATGTAATGCCTCACATCACAAGCAAAAACACAATCTGATAATTGTTAATGACTTTTATTTACCACGATGAACCAGCCTGGTCATACAACCTTCTTTAAATGCATGACAATCAGGAGATTATTGTGAACTCATGAGCATAATTATTCCCTCCAAAATCTTTTCTGATCATAAGGACTTTACTCATTAATAAGGTGACCAGACGTCCCGCTTTTGACCTCGTGTCCCGCCTGCTCATCGGGTGGGATGCCCAATGTCCCGCTTTCTGGCTTTCTGACAAGTCCATCAAATGTCCCAGTTGTCTTTAAAAATCACTTTTTTTCAGCGTTCTTTGACGGTGACGACACCATCATCGGCACATGTCCCGCTTTCGCCCCCGAAAAGTCTGGTCACCTTAGTCATTAATAACGATGTGTTCATATTCTGAGTATCTCACAACTTCTGCAACCTGTCCCCACAATAATTCCAAGAAAAACTGCTGGTGGTTTCACTCAGTAGTTCTGCAGCTCTGGAATGTTATAATACAGGTCTATGGAGCTTGGATTAGCCAGTGCTCCTCTCTGGGGTACGTCCATTCCAGATATTGCTCGCTTTACAGCTATCTCCACCTTTTTCCCACTAATGGTGTACTGAAATGAAAAGCAACCATGATTATTCCCGTGGTCCTGCTAACTCAGGTGCTTGTAATATGGAAGCACACACTTTCACTTTTTAGAAATAAACTGATGAAGCACATTATGGTAGGCATTTTTTTCTTCCACCTAAAGTAACATCCATATAACTAAAATCATTCTGTCCCATGTTTGAACTTAGATTTTTATCAATTAAAAACCCATACACTGTGATGGGTACAGAGTAGCAGAATACCCAGCACTATGTAGTGGAAATGACCACTTTAAGTAGCAGTAGTGCCCTTACCGGTATGTCTTCAATAGGGAGAAAGACACCTGGGACATGTCTGGCAGAGAGGTAAGTGCGAATATGATTCTTCAAACTGTTGATGAGATCAGGGCTTAGCACTACTCCAGGCACCATCTTAAGAAACAAAACCACTCTCTCTTCTGTCTGGTCTTGACTGCGTTGAGCGACACACACACTGTCCTGTATTTCTTTGAAAGACTCCACTATAGGTAAAAAAACACAAACAAAAATTTAAATGAGTGAGAAATTAGGGAACAAGCTCAAGAAGAACAGTTGAATATTTGGCATGCATTCAGAAGTAGTTCATACTAAGAAACTGTCAGCTGGAGACACCCACCTATGTGATAAATCTCTGCACTTCCAAAACGGACTCCATTGGGGTTTAGTGTACCATCACTGAAAAGCAAGGAATACAGCAGATACAATCATATATGCAGTGGATAGTGAGGGAAAACCATTCTGTGGTGTGTAAACCTTCTATGGTTTTATTTATAGCAAGGGACACTCCACACCTCGTAATGCTTTCTCTTAGTCTATACCTTTCTCAAGGCACTGTAACAACTTTACCCCCATGTGAAACCAGCTAAAAGTTTAAGTACTGTCCCCTATTAAAAACGTATCACCATATGGCATTATCTTATCTATCCTGGTAACATACTACCAGGGTGTTATAGACCTAACAGAATGAACTCTCTGGTCTTTGGTAACAGTATATTGTATTTCCCACCCATACACCTTGATTGACAGACTTGTTACCAGACGTAGACTGAGACTCATGATCATGAAGCAGGCTCTTGCCCTATCTTAGTTGCGTAAATCAGCTACCCAGGTAGCACCTAAACCCTGGTATTTAAGGCCTCTTGAATAGGCCTACTGAAACTTCCTCCTTGGAGGCAACTTTAATGGATGGGGCCCCTGCTGATTAAATACATCTAGCCTGGTAAAAATGGCAAATATCATGTTTGATCAAAGCAAACACCTACCCAGTGGCTTATGAATTTGCAAATTGTTTGTCTCTAGGGTTAACTTTATCCAAGGTAGGTCAATTTTACCATGGGTAAATTGCCTATGCACCTGAATATGAGTCCCATGATATAAATTAAACATAAGAGGTTTACCTGCGGCCAAGCATCACTATTCCTCCAGTCTTGCTGCTGATTAAGCAGAAATCCCCATGAGCCCACACACCTGACGAAAATCATTGTTGATGTCTCAGATATGTTCAAAACAAATTTACGTTGTTACTTCATTTGATTTGTCTAGTAATCAGTTTATCATCCTCATCTCATTGTTTAACACTTAAACTGATTTAATCTCACACAAGTCACTATCACTGCTAACATCTGCCCTATTATCATCACAAAGAATGTCATCTGTTCTTGACTTTCCAAGGTAAGGTAATAGTCAATGGATTGGATTCTGTTGCATGTGCACAGCACTGGAGTACTGTTACAGCAAGAACACTACTGAATACATTTATGACTATAAATAGCAGATGCAAGTTCTAGGATATTACCTAAATAATTTCTCATTTCACTTAGAGAACTACATAAAAGGACTGCTTCCTGCGTTAAAGCAACAATAATAACTCATCAATATATTTGAACGGAGCAATTTGAAAGTGCTGTAACAGATGGAGCTAACAGTATGAAGTGCTGCTTTAAAATAGAAAAAGTGCTTTTAAAGAAGACTGTGATGCAAGTAAGATTCAAAATTGATGTACTTGGACATCCATAAGTTTGTTTGCATCCAAGTGCAACTGCTGAACTATTGACTTTTAAGAAAAACAACAAAGATGAGCTTCATGTTTTAACCCCTTGGAAATCACTGAGACTGCCCACTACAACCAGGTGTCCAGAATGGATCAATAAACATACCATTAAATTTGTTGAAGTATGCCTTTTTATACATAATGCCATCTGCATCATTCCAGAAGCAGACTGGCATCGAGGGAAATGGCTTAAGACACACCAGTTCTCCACTCTCATCCCACACAGGTTTGCCTGCATGATGACAGAAATTGAACTGTTTATCTTAAAAATAAATTTAGGACATCTTTTTAAAAGTAAATACTCCCCTGTCAAAAGAAAATTCCCTGCCGATATTTCCACAGAAACTTACTAGTAGTGCTACACCATCTACAGCAATTTTTGCAGTTTATGGTACTAGAAACTGAAAGAAGTATGTTTCCTCTGGCAATAGAAATTTTAAAATCCTTTGTTTTGCAAGATAAATGCAGTTTGTGTACAATCATATCCTCACCCTCCTCTGTCCAGCTTTGCATGTCACAGCCCAGGTGAAAACTCTGCACTTCACCCCTGTATACAGGAACTGTCCAATTCTGACCCATAAAACAGGCGATGATGTCAGTACCACCTGGTGAATATTAAAGTACTAATATCAAGCAGTGCATCATTCAGGTCCTCGAAAGGGTAAAAAACAACAATAAGATGATGCCATTCACAAAGTCAGTTCATCATTCAGAAAAATATATCGAATGTGTCTGTTAATGAATAAATGAGAAAAAAAGTTTATTTTAAAAGAATCTGGTTCACATACTGTCTTTTTTTGTAATGAAAATTTTGACATGTAACAATATACTGTGAAGGAAACAATAAATTTATTTGCTAGACTAGATAAATCTCTTTTTATTAATATAGGAGAAAAGAACAAAAAGCAATACTTCAAAATACTTAAATGTTCTGTATATCTGATCTTACCAGATATTGAACCTAAAAGCACATCTTGCTTGATGTCTCTGTAAACGTAATCATAGCTGGTAGGTTTCAGAGGTGAGCCAGTTGACAGGATCATCTTTAGTGATGAAAGCTTATGAGTTCGAGCTGAAAAATGTGAAAATATGTAGATGCTTACATATAAAGAAAGGTAATTATGAATGTCATTAAATAATGACATGATATGTCATAAAGATGATAAAACAACCTTCTGTTCAGCTTTCTGACCTGGCTTAACGCCTTTTTCTTCTAAAACAGCAATCCATTTTGCACTTGTTCCAAGCACAGTCACCCTGCACAAAAAAAATCCAAAGTAACTGTGAAATAGTATTTAAACGCTCTGTTTGAAAAGCAGAACTTAGTTCTTTTTTTCGAGATTTTCATAAAATGACAATACAGCAATTAATCTGAATTATGTAAAGTTATTGAAATATGAATATTTAAATACAGTGGAACCTAAATTATTCAGTCTTCCATTAACTGTGTTTTCAATTATCTGAAATCACCTTTTAAAAAAAAACTGCTAGACATCACAAGACCGCCAAGATTTTGCCACCAAGAGTTCAGACTACAGGAATGTACACTATGCGTCACAGCTTATGTTTACTTTCTTGAGCAGGAAGTGGATTCAAATTTTAGTGACATCCTAACACTTTACAAACTCCATATGTCAATAAAATTCAAGTATTACAAGAACACAAAGCAGTATCTCCTGTCTGATTTTTTTTTTCAAGAAAACTTTATAAACACAAGAGAACTTCACTGCACAGCACCCATTCTAGTGTTTGTGAATTTTTAAATTTTTTTTCAATTATCTGTGATTTCAGATTGTCTGGATGATGGATACTAGTAATTAAACCAGTTAGTTGAGGTTTTACTGTATTGCTATCCTATGACAAGATTCATTCAAACCTTATTTCTTCTTTTTATATTTTACTTATAAACCAACAAAATAACAAAATAAATCCAATTAAAGCAGCTCACCCTAATTCATCCACAAGATCCCAAAGTACATTGACATGTGGAATAAGTGGTGATCCATCATAGAGAACAATGGCAGCCCCTACTGCCAAAACAGATACAAGCCAGTTCCACATCATCCAGCCAGCCTGCAAGATAAAATGTCCACTATTATGCATAATCTACTCTAGAATTCCAGCTATGAAAACAAAGCACAACTTGTTACTTTACAATGTTTATTGTAAAGAAACTATCTGGTTAGACTGTGGGTATTGGCATCCTTTAACACAAAGGTTCTTAAAGTATTTTGGACCGCGGACCACTTTACTAAAGTAAAAAAAATACAGCAGACCAACAAGGCCTAAAATCACTCTGTACCATGAATTTCAAATTTAAATTGCCTCATTTGTTTCATTACAATTGAAAACTAAATGTACTTTTGTGTCATTAGTATAGTAATAAGTTTACATAAAATTACATACTTCATAAAGTTCTTTATTAATTAAAATGTTAATGCGATGAATGTAGTTGTTTTTGATGAAATATTAAGGTGGTAATATCTCGATCAATGTTGGTGAGTTTCAATCTCATATCAGATTCCATGTTAAACCTGCTTCTCTTATTTGTTTTTAGTCCCATAAGTGCTGAACATCAAGCCTCACAACAGTAAGTTGTTGGAAATGGCAGTAGATGCTTCACAGCGATGTCAGCAAGTTCAGATCATACACGAAAATTAAAAATAAGGAAGTGGACTGCGTTACTAAGGGTAACGTACGACACAGTTAAATGACGCAATGCTTGTGCTGTGACATAAGACTTAGTTGGTAAGCAAGTGTTTTATGCAAACGAGCAGTTGAGCATCGATAAAATTAAAACTAGTGTGAAATCAGTACTGGACACATATTACAAAAGCGTATCTGGCGATTTAAGCATCACTTTACTGACATATGATGACTGTCAGCCATGGACCACCTGACCCTATGCGTGTGTCCCACAAGAAGTCTGTGGACCACACTTTGAGAACAGCTGCTTTAATATACCAATGTAGTCAGCTGAAAAAAAAATGCACTAAGCATGCCTGAAATCTTCTTCCTTTATTTTTATTAATTGATTGAGCCTTTGTGCGTGTGACTATGTGAGAGAGAGTGTCTGAGAGATACTATAATAGAAATCACTATCTGTAGGATTATGTGAATGTTATTTCCTTTCTACTATATATACATATCCACATACATAATTTTGTAATAAAATCTTTGGCATAGGTCAAGAAGAGTGAAAACTTAAGTTATTAATGCATTCATTATTTATGTGGTTCAGTATTTTTCAAATGCATAAAATACTCACTGTAGTATAGTAGAGCATAATATCATTTTCGTTTAAGTTTCCTTGTATCAAGTGCTCCTCCAAGTGCTTCATCAGAGTTCCCTGCACACACACATTCATATTCTGCCATAAAAGCCATCCAGTTTACTAAAAGAAAAATACCCATGAAAAATAATTTTATATATATTTCACAGATGTTAAATATGATTTAAGATATTTTAAGCCAACAACAAAAATCACTAAAAAAAATGGACAGATTGCTTTAGGTTGACTTACCCCAACAGAATGCACCATGCATTTGGGTACACCTGTTGTGCCTGAAGAATACATAATGACAAGTGGATGGTTGAAGGGTACTTGCTCAAACACTAGCTCTGGCACCTGGCCCTCTACTTTTCCCAAGTCAAGAAAGTCTTCCAGTGTGCAACTTTAGTGTGTAGGAAGAGAAAGCATTTAGAATATAATGAATTTCTTAGTCCAAGTAAAAGTCATCTGCATAAGGACTACAAATTATTGAAAATAACTTTTTTTGGCAGTTATTTAAACCAAAAAGTCACAAGAAGTTATTGTAAAATAACAATTGAAAAATAGAAATCTATATTCTTTCTTTTTCTTAAATGGAAAGGTTACCCATTTTTCACCAAAGAAAGGTCCACTGGAACATCTTTGACAAAAGGTACAACCACCACTTTTTCAAGTTCGTTAAGACCTGAAATGTAATGTTCATAAAACAGTTTTAAATTTCTTTTCTGTATATAAAAAAAACCCCACAAAAGTGCATTAAAAGCAACCCTTCCCTCCCTTCCTATATATATATAAAAAAAAAAAAAAGAAGCTGATAGGCAATTTCATTCTGCTCTTATTTCAAATGGTTTCGTGTAGACTGTTAGTAAGAATACTTATATATATGTTCACTACATTTAGTTCACATATTTCCAGGACAATAATGAAGATTTGACTTTTGGCATTTTTTAAAAACAAAATTACATGATTTAATAAAGATTGTAACATGAAAGGATGCACTATCTCTACAACTTACATGAGTCATTCCCATGAGATGTGGGATAAAATAACTTTATTGGACCACGAACTTGTATTAATGGACTGTTGGCAGACAACTTTTTCCAGTTAACTACTAAAATGAGGCATGCTTCTACAAAGCTTCCGGTTTAGTCACATTCTTTGTTTAGGCTCGCCAAGACTAACAGCGGAGAACTTCGCAAGAGGCCAAGCGTTGGTCTTGGCAGATAGACAGCAATCCATCTATACACATCCATGATTGGACATAAACACTACCTTTAACCACTTGTGTCAGCTTGTCCATATGTGGGTGAACTTTGCCATTATAGTGAACAGCATTGACACTGAATATCAACTTTGGCTGGATCTGTGTAAAGCGCTCCAAAACACCCTGAAATCACATATCATTCCTTCATCATTTCATTTTTCCAAGAAGAAAAATGTTGGCATGATGTTGACCTGTTTAATAATAATAATGCACATTTTTACAGCACTTTTTCAATGATTTGCTCAGAGCACTTTACAGAAGTGATATACAGTCTGATTTACATAAACAAAATCACTAACGCCATGAACCCATATTTCCATGAAACAAACACACTCAACAGGCATACCTTTTTATACATGATAAATACAGACATGTCATGCATGCTCACAGACAGGTCAGGGTCACAGTGAAGTTTGTTCTGAGAAAATGCCTCTTGAGTTTGGACTTTAAGGTGGTAAGAGAATCAGAGTGACGAAGGCTGATAGGTAATCTGTTCCAAGCTGAAAGGAAGGAGAAAGACCTATTTCCCTATGTCTTTGTCTTCATGAGATGATTGAAGAAGTCATGCAGACGTATAGATGGGAGTGAGTTTGGAGAGTACCAAGAACCAATGCAAATCCAGAATAATAATAATGCAAATTTGTATAGCTTATTTCTCACTGTATGGTAGACTCAATCCACTTTACAAATATATTTAGAATACAAATCACCTAAATCATACACCCAAACGGGTACAAAATGTATTTAACACACATACTGACACAGATCAAAACTTATCAACAAGCAACAGACTAAAGACACATCAACAGACAAAAGATGGAAAACTCTGCTCATGAAGCAAGCCAGGAGTTTGTCATAGGAAAGGACTGGTAGACTGTGATGAGGAACAGATAAATTTGAGAATAAATCTGTTCAGATCTCTAATTTGAGTAGTGCTTGGAACCCGGTAGAAAATACAGAGCAGTAATAGTATGTACTAGTTCTTAATTCCAACCCTCACAATGATGAGTGGCATAACAGTTGCATCAAGAGGTGACAAAATTCATGCAGGAAAGTTATCAGAGAAGTAAATCTATGCTGCTGGCACATAGTTCCAAAAGCGGCAAGATGGCCCAGAATATGGAAAGGAATTGGCAAAATACAGAAAATAACTAGCATGATCCATCATAAGTTCTACAAAATTTTTCTGATGTAAATCCATGCAGTGAAATGATCTGCATGATAAGTCTGACAGCTTTAAATGTTTGTCAATGATAAGTGGATGTAAAAATACTGGAAGATTATTTTCCTCACCACAATGCCAAAATCTGGTGAAGTTGAACTCCAGACAGCTCCAATTGCTGCAGCTGCCAGCATTGCTTCTACTGTTTCCACACAGTTTGGCATGTAACCTATTATGACAAATATACAACATACTGTATTCCTGTTGTCCCTTTTGTAGTCTAACAAATTTATCTACAAAGTGCAGGGATACCACAAAAAATTTTACAAAAATAATTATGTTTACTTGTACACAAATCATATCTTTAAAAACTTGAAATAAGATTGTCTTTGACCACATCATCAGAAACACACATCTGACTTGCAGTTACATTCACTGAATGGAAAATGGCTTAAAGGTCTTTAATTTTACATTTTATTATTTTATATGTAGTTAATCTTTATAATGCATCTTAAAGTAACATGCAGTAAGACATCCACTCACCATTCACATGAGGCATAAGCTATATTTAAGACTGATGATATTGAGTAGATAGCACATATTGAGTAGATTTTTATCCCATCTTCCATGACTCCCACATTATTTCTCCAAGTGCATTACTCAATCATTATATACTAGTAGATCTTTTGTCCTATCTACAATACGAAACAATATAAAAATTATTTTAGACAAAGTAAATCTCAGCTTCTAACCTACAACTCTGTCCCCTTTTTTGACACCCATTGCTCTCATAGCTGCAGCAAACAATGCTACAGACTGTCGGAGTTGTCTGTGGGTCTTTTTTACAGGAACTGGCTGGCCTTCACCTTAAAAAAGATAAAAAAATTAAATCAAATGGCAATTTATGTCACACATAATGCATTTACACATATATTCATCTAATGTTGCAAAGATAAAAAAGTTCAGGAAAAAACCTCATATGCTCCACTTATTTTATATTTAGCCTTTTCTACAACACAAATTTTTAGAGTGAAAAGGTTTACAGCATTTTAAAGCATTTAACATTTTTCCATGAATGATTCTCTGTATGAAGGTGTGCATAAGTGCTTATGTGAAGGAAAAAAGATATAGGGAGTTGAGGATGTGTGAAAGAGAATGCAGCCCATGTGAACAAACTATAGAAGTTCTTTAGATAAGAGAACAAACCTGCTGAATAAATTGCTATCTGATCATTATTGTGTCGCAGCAAATTTTCTGCATAGTTTAAAAAGCTGCCTTGAAACCATTCAGGTATTTCAGATATGTTTTTCTTCATGTCAATAACCTGAAACAAAAATCATTATATAAATTAAATTCACTTTCTTTACCTCACTGTGATGAAAAACTAAATATATATTTAATTCTAGACCTTACCTATCAGACCTTTCACATAGTTAATAAGATCAAATAAAAATAAAATATGAACAAGTAAAACCATGGATGGCGATAATTAACATGTTTAAGGATGATGCAAACTCAGTATGAATACTATTATGGTAAATGTGAAATATTATCACAAAGTTATGATTGCTGTAAATACTAAATAAATCATACACTATGCTTTTAATTTACATCTTATTCATGAGCTAATCATCAGACTTATGGAAACAATATGCATTAAAATGTGCATCTTTATATTTTACTTTGCCACCATGAGACGGTAAGTTATTAGTGATAGTAATAGAAAAGGCTATGACTACTGTCTGGGAAAAGGGACTGATAAAGCTGAAAATAAATCTAACTTTGTAAATAGGTGCCAAAAAATAGATTTTCCATAACAAGTTCGTATGTCACAGAAAATGAGTGTTATGTGCAATCTAAATACAACCTGCTTGTAAGACTGAGAGTGGATCACATCTGCATACTTCCACATTTCTTCCCAAAATTTGTCATAGTTTTCACAGGACCACTGATGGAATTCTTTATATGACTCTAAACAACGGCAGAGTACACATGCAAATATTATCAAACTTGAAAGTTTCTGATTTAAATCTTATTCATAATTATTTGCACATGCATTATACATATGCATAAACACAAAAATTTAAATGTACAAAGAATGCACATGAATTTTAACAATTTAAAGTTAGCAAGTTTCCTATCTTTACGTGACTTTTTGCTCAACATTTTGATTAAAGGCTGTCTGTTTAATGCTGACTGTGACCTCACAAAGAAGAAAACATTGTCAATGATTTCTATCAAATAAACTGAATTCTCTTCTCTGTGTGTATGTGTGTGTGTGTGGAGAATAAAGCAAACTTGCAGAATATTTTTATCAAGCTTTTAATGCGCTTCTCATTTATCTTAATCCTCAGGTGCGTCTCTAAGAGTGAGCACACAAAACAGGCTAATTTTCTGGCTTTGTTCATCTATATATTCATTAATTTGTTCACTCTTACTCTCTCTCTCATACACACACATGCGCACGTAAACGAACTCTACACGTCCGTGCACACACGTTTGTAGATCGCATGTGACGGCAGAGTGTGAAGCAGACGACACAAATCTCCCCGTAGCCTTACCCAGTTGAGTTCCGTACTTCTCGTTGATAATTTTTCGAAGGACATCCATCTTGGTTGTTTGTGATCGGTCTGGATGCCACATTATTTTGGGAATATTTCCGTCTGCAGCATCCATCTGAACTATTTTTTTTATTGGAAAAGAATGGTGCCGCTTGTTTAAACAACAACTTGTAGACTGCAAAAACGATCTCCCTCTCAAACCGGAAGTGGTTTCTTTGGAGAGGAAAAAAATGCAATAGTTCTTTTCACGGAACAAAAATTTTATGGAGATTTTAAAAAGATGCTCTGCTATCCGATTTTTAAAGTGGTATTAACCTGCAGTCACTTTTTTGAGATCATAATTTCGAAAAACGATATTACATAAACTGGGCTGGTATGATTGGAGCAAATCTGTGGTGCCAGCAGTCAGTCGATACACCTCACCCGAGGACGTTAAATCAGGCTCACCCATGCAGAGACTTGGCTCACCCAACTGTTTCATTTGTCGAAAACTAGGGCATAAAGTAAAACCTAACACAACTCTCATTATTAAAAGTTAAAGCGGAAAAGAAAAGCATGGGCACCATGCAGCTATACATATTAAACATTTACTTTAACTGTAAATTATAAATCATATATATAAAAACATAAAAACTCTAGTAGTATACTAAAATTATGGCTTTGTTTTGTAAAGGTAGGGGCTCGAACAGCTCCCTTTCTCACGCACGGCTGCGTACGTATAAGAACTTGAACTGTACGTCCACCCGTGGCTACTACAGGCCACTGAACCTATAATATTGTTATACCAGAAGTTATAGGAAGTCTCGATCCTCCTGGGAACAGACCGCTTCGTGCAGCAATGCGAACAGGGTGATCTGGAGAGCATAGTGAACAAGGATGGTGGAGCGGACGATGACACCAAATGCCGCATCAACAAGGCCAGGCATGCTTTTAACAGCCTGCACCCCATCTGGAACTCCCGAGCATTACCCTTTCCCAATAAGACCAGCATCGTTATAACATCAATGTGAAGGCAGTCCTATTGCATGCATGGTTCTGATAGCTGGAGAGTGACAAACAAGTTCCAGACCTTTACCAACCGATGCCTATTATATATAAGCCATATTCTGGGAATAATATGGCCTGAAAAGATAGATCTCCTTCAACAGCCGGTGGAAAAGAGCCATGCAACCAGAATTGCCAAGACATCAAAAAGTGCAAATGGGACTGGATAATGTGCAAACCAGCTGACACCATTGCCAGGAATTAAGGCACTTGACTGGAACCCTCAGGGGAAGAAGAGTTGGGAGACCAAAGCAGACTTGGAAAAGAACAGTAGAGATCGAGAGAGAGGCAAAAGGACATCGGAATCACGGTACATGGGCCCAACTGAGGAGGGCTGCCTTAAACCGGGTCCGCTAGCGACGTGTTATATAATTGTTGCGGCTCTATATATGCTCCTCGAGGGAGTAACAAGGGATAAACTAAACTAAGACATAAGCATGCATACGACGAGAAGCATATTCGTGTCTGCCCTGCCATGTACTTAATATACGCTTATTGTTGCTACAGAAAAAGTGTAGGTTGCCTTGCCCCACCCCTGCAGTAGGCTAAACTTTTGTATAACTGCGCCTCTTTCACAGACCTCGATCTCTCGCTGGCAAATGAAGAACGATCGAAGCTGGAGACCAGCAACCATCTGTATTAATTTTTATCGTTCACTATACCACGATCCGAACTTGTATTATTGGACTGCTGGCAGACGATTTTTTTTTTCTCCCAGTTAACTGCTAAAACGAGGCATGCTACTACAAAGCTTTGTTTAGGCTCGCCGAGACTAACAGAGGAGAACTGAGCAAAAGGCTAAAAGCGTTTGTCGTGACAGACAGCAATCCACCTATACACATCCATGTAAGGTGACCAGCCCTGCGTACCGCAACGCGGGCGCACGCGTGCGCCCGCGGGCGCCTACGACGGGCGGGCCGGACCGCAGCGAAATTTGAGTGAGCGCACGCGGGCGCACGCGTACTTGCTTGAGAGGTACTACGCCACGGGCGCAAAGATGGCCGCCATGGTTGTAAAGTTTAGACGTGTAGATGATATTCACGGTGGATCTTCTAATAAATAAGTATTTTGCAATAGATAGATATATGCAACGACAAAGAAGGATATTTAAAGTTCAGATTTCATCGTCATGTCTTTCTAGAGATGGTAGATGAATTTGCCTTCGACCTTGAAACTTCGAATCGGGACGACAACAACAGAAAGTCTACTCGTCTTTTGTTTTTACGTGATATGCTTGACTACCGCATTGTTCTTTCCACATAATCTTTAATTCTCATGGACTTTTTCCTCTTTTAGTTCCCAAATGAATGCCACTAAAAGTATATTGTTTGGCGCTGCAATAGATTGCTTCTATTAATTCGTCGTCGTTGTCAAATATGCCCATAAACAAAATTATATTTTCTACTTCGCTGTCAGCCGCCATTTTAACAGGCGCCCACGGTGGGCGAAGGGTATCACAAGCTCTCTAGGGCGTGAGTGAGCGCCCGCGGGCATCCGCGGTGAGCGCCCGCGTTACGGTACGCAGGGCAGACGTCCCGCATTAGGCGGGACAATCCCGCTTTTGACCTCGTGTCCCGCCTGCTCATCGGGCGGAACGCCCAATGTCCCGCTTTCTGGCTTTCTGGCAAGTCCATCAAATGTCCCGGTTGTCTTTAAAAATCACTTTTTTTCGGCGTTCTTTGACGGTGACGACACCATCATCGGCACGTGTCCCGCTTTCGCCCCCGAAACGTCTGGTCACCTTACATCCATGACAATACAATGTAAACTAAAATCAAGGTGAAAGTACTTTTTCTTTCCACAGAAAACATCTGATAAAACGACAATTAAATTACAGCATTCATGAAATAAGAAGAGAAAAACATAAACAAAGTAAAGCTTCCCGCCCTTCCCGATACTCGGGACATGGGACTAACCATACTACCACTGCGGAGCTGTTTCGTAAAAAAAACCCAAACAAGCAAAAATAAAAAAGCAAACCTAAAAATAACAACAAAAAACCCAACCAACCAAACAAGCGAAAAAGGAAAAATAAAATACGAAAATATACATGGGAGGGAATAAGAAATCCGTATTTGATGCGCCCTCTATTTGACATCCGGGTAGTTGGTCAACGGTATCGCCATCTTGGATCAAAATGGATTTGTTGGCGAGCTACGCTGACGATACCTCAGATAATCAGACTTTAGATGTCAACGAAAAGGTGAGCTCGTACACAGAGCATGTTTTTGATGTTTTATACACATTGTCTTTACTGACTCCTCAAAATATTTCTTTAAATTTTTCAATACTCGAATATTTGGGGGATTTTTTTTTGTTGGTGTGATTACTAGCAGGTGATTTGTTGGGGGAAATGCGTCACTTTTAATAAAGAGGAGTAGAATACACAGTGTCAAAAGTAGTGTTTTTTGCTTGCTTGGTAGTTTGCTATTCAAAAAGAAGACGGTCTTTTAAAACTTAAATATGACTTTGGATGTTCCTTTGGACAACAACATCCTTGAACCTGCTACAATGTTAGTAATAGAACACAGTATCGATAGAAATCCTCTTAAATGTACTTGCCCCAACCTGAACATCGGCGATCTTTATTTTGTTTGCTAATTGAGGTTGTGATCTATTTGTGTAGCTTGAAGCCATAAGTTTAATTCAGAATTTTTTTATTGACAAATTCTTTGACCTGCATCAGGCCCAGATGGCTTATCCCATCCAACATGATAAAGATAGATAAGATAAGAGAATACTTTATTGATCCCTAGAGGGCAATTCAGTTGCAGCTCGATTATTTATATTAAACCTACAGGCAGTCGTGTTGCAGTCAATCATACCAGCTCGATTAAAGTCATACATGATTGCATGCACATCACATTCATAATCCATTCAAAAGTCTGACGGCTGTAGCAACAAAAGACAGCCGCAGTCGGTTTGTCCTGCATGCAGGCACACTATATCGGCGACCTGATGGGAGCTGGACAAGTTCACCCGACAGAGCATGCCTGTCATCACGAAGGATGGCAGACACTTTCAGAAGAGTCCTCCTGTTATACAGATCCTGAAGAGAACTCTGGATGGATCCAACGACTTTGGAGCAGGTGGATACCACACGATGCAGGCTGCTCTTGTCCTTCACCAATAAACTATTATAGAAACAGATTAACGAGAAGGACAGCACGCTCTCTATATGTGATCTGTAAAAAAGCTGAAGAAATTGGGGGGAGACAGAGAAAGACCTCAGCTTCCGTAGGAGGAAGAGGCGTTGTTGAGCCTTCTTCACGACAGATTGTTGACATCCCAGCAAAGTCGCCTATCGAAGATGGTGCCCAGGTATTTAAAAGCAGAAACAATTTCCACCTCCTTGTCATGGATGACACAGACGGGACACGGTGGAGAATTCCGACAAATCAAAGACAATCTCCTTCGTCTTACATTAAGTTCTAGAAAGTTGACATCGCACCAAACAATGAATTCTTCCAAAGCAACACCGTGAGTGTGCACCGGCCCACTAAGGAGAGACAGCAGTGCAGTGTCATCAGAGAATTTGACAAGATAGTGACCCTCATGACTACTGCGACAACTGTTGGTATACAGGATAAACAGAAGCGGGGATAGAACACATCCCTGAGGTGAGCCGGTGCATGTGGTGGTTAAGTCGGAAAAAGTGCCATTGACAAGAACTCGTTGCTGACTGTCGACCAAAAAGTGAATTATCCATGACACTAGCTGATGATCAAGGGAAAACTCGTCGAGGAGTCTTCGAGCTAGGATATGTGTATATATATAGATGTCATGAAGAGAGGTATAAAAAACATTTGAAACATTTTGCAGTCCTTTTTGTCTCAACCACACTCGTAGGTTAAGGTGGTTTACTAATGTTTTCTTAAACTTAAGCTACCCCACCAACCCAGAAAACCAAGCTTTTTTTAGAGTTACATTTTTGTAGGAACACATTAGTAAATTTATTGGCTTGGGGGAGAGGATATTTTGATCCGAAACTTCTTTGCCCCAGCCACATCAACCTCACATATCAGTCAAACTGATCTCTGCCTTGACCAAATTGCCCCACACAAGACCACATTGCTCCAACACAGGGTTCATAGGGTCTTTACCTATCCTTACAAGTTTTTAGAAACTTATCTCTTTCTTGAACCAGAGCCTTGATCTTCTAGTTCTGTGCATAGCTCTATTTCTCTTTCTCCCCCCTTTTGAGTGTGTGAGCAATAGGGAATGGCTTTCAAGTCTTGCAATTATTATTACTAGATTTCTAGAAAGTTTGGAACACTAACATTAACGGTGTATGTTTTCAGCGTGCTAAAGCGACTTTTTAAGTTATCTAAATATTAAAGATAAACATCAAAATTAACTCTTTGATTATTTATTACTAGAATAGTAATGCATGTATTTCAGAACATAGAGAAGACCAAAGGTTCATAAATAATACCTCTTTCCAACCGTACATGAGAAAAAGCATTGATGACTGTCACTTAGGTCCTTACAGCGTCCTTACTTGGCATCATCCCTGATCCCTGGGAACCCTGCCCACCGTAAAAAAGCTGCTAAATGCTGATTGGAGATCATTGACCTTGATGAAATACCCTCATTGACTTTTGTTTTGCGGAAAAATGATGTGGGAAGGGGGGTTGATATGATAGCTCAACTTGTCTGAATGATAGCGTAGCTCTTTTGACAGTGGGACAAGATGGTCATGGCATGGTTCAGTCTGACTTGATGAGTTTAGTATGGCTGGGGTGATTTGGTTTCAGGTTGAAGTAACCGATAAATAGTATGCCGTTCTGCCCCTGGTGTTATGTGGCTATGGAAGCTTCAGTATAAATGTTTTAATTATGTTAAACATCTTAGTGTATCCCTGTTCACATATCTGCTATATAAAAATTACAGTTTATACAAACATAATATTTTTGTAATTGTTTTTACCTGATTACAATAGTGGTATATTTGTTAGGAGCTAAAGGTACTTAAGTTTTAGGTTTTGACATTGAAATTTATAGAAATTTACTTTTTTTTAATTAATCGTACATCAAAGACCTTTTACTTTAAACTAAATTGAGAATGACTTGTGACAAGCTGTTGATTTTAGAAACAAATTGCAAAGAACTTTACTTGCGCATAAAGGGTATATCGACAATTACTTTGATAAAGAACTCACTGGCTTAAAGGCCGAAGTCTCTTGTCCTGGCAAAATGGAATGGTATCGCCTGTGAGAGGGAAGGTAGGAGTACATGCAGTGTGAACTTCTAGCAGCCAGTGGTCTCCAATTACTACCGGGGACAAAAGGCAGGGTGGACATCACAGGCACTGCTGACTAGCTCCCTGTGCAATAAAACATCTTCCTCACCCGACCAGTACTTGCTGTAGGGTCTGAGTGCTGCTGTAGGGTCTGAGTGCTGAGGTGAAAGACTTTTATCTGAACATACTGTCACAGGGACTAATCTAGCAATACATCTTTCTCAGCTGAGTACTTACTAAATTGTTTTAAAATTCAGTTTTCTTTGTGTTTGTGTCATTTCCACTGTTCATCTTTTTCTCTCTTATTTTGTTTCTTTGTTTTATGGAGAATACATTCAAGTGTTGGTCTTAACCCTGACAGTATGTTCAGTTGTAAACCGTTTCACTTAAGCTTTCTAAATGCCAACACCAAGTACTCGGCTGAGAAAGACGTTTTATTGCTCAGTTTTTTGCCTGCGATCTCCACACTGCCTCAGGGTAGCAATTAGGGAAAAACTGACCGCTTGTACATCACTGTACTCCTACCTTCCCTCGCACTGGGCGAAACCATTCCAAAAAAAAAAACAAAAACCGCCCAACCGGGCCCTCGGCCTTTAAAAGTCAAAAGTTTGTTGCCCATCTTAATATAATATAAGCAAATTAAGGTTAAAACAACAATTTTTTGGAGGGGGGCTTGAGCATTGGGTTTTTAAAATAGTGAAAATTGCATAGAAGATAGAAGCTGATATCAGAGCTTAAGGGTGTTGTTAGCCCTTTTTTGGCAGCTTATAGGAAATTCTGCAGGGGTTTCCATCATCATTTTTCCTTTAAATGTTTTTCTTTTTTTTTTTTTTTGGAAGGCTGCAGATTCTGGAATGGTATTTTCACATTTGGAGGCTGAATGGGAATCATTTGAGAAGATGATGGGGGATGACCTTTTGATGAAATCTACAGACAAAGTGCCATCTGATAAAACAGCAGATTCTGTGGAACCAGATAGAAAGTCTGCAGAAGAGCATCCAGATCCTGTAAGGTTATCTACAGGAGAAGAGTGCAACTCAGGACAAGAATCTGTCAGTTCAGTGAATGATGATAGGAGCAGTTCAAAATCATCAGCTTCATATGATAGTGAAAGTGACAGTGAGGAAAATGATAAAGAGGAGAAAGAAGAAAATAAGAGTGACAGGAAAAGACATAGTTCGGAATCATCATCCTCTTCCTCCTCCAGTGCCAGTGATGTTTCAGAGGCTTCGGCAGGTAGTTCCCTAGAATTATTTTTTAAACTATGATTTGCTGAACTTAAAAATTTGTTCATGTTGACCGATCACTCTGATACAGTTTCATAAACAAGCTAATTTTGCAGCCAGATGTATACCAGATTTTTTTTATATTTTGAAATGCTCTTCAGATTTTCTTTACACAGTTTGGCACTCTCCCATATGATTTACACAGGTTTGTAGATGGTAAAGAACAGTTGTTGATAAAATATTGCTTTATCAGGATTTTTTAATGCTTAGAACAGAATATTTATCTTTCTTACAGGAAAAGTGGAGAGGGCTTTCCCCAATGTGCAGGCAGGCTCAGAAAAGACATCCAGTGACAGAGGCCTTAGTGAGCGCAAGGTATAGTCTTGAGAGTTTTTTTTTTAATTTCCTGGTGTTTAAGGGATACTTTTAAATACTTATGTTCAACATGCCCTCTCATGCTTTTTCATTCTTCATTCATCCAGCAGGAAAAAAGGTGATATTGAAAAAAAAAATCCTGATCATATGTCATGGTTTCTTATGCTCCTCTTGGAGCCTGGTACCTTTACTACTTGAAACACACTGACAAACTCACCTGTGCATTATGGAAGGTAAAGAAGTGTGTAAAGGTAAGGAGACAAGCATTTGTTAAATTGTGGGTTCCAGTGATGCCCATTCGTAATCTCCTGTTTTTACATTTAGTAAATATGATACCACTCCAGTTGAGTGGAAATGGCCTTGATTTCACTTGCATTGTGAATCCCACCCCTTTCCCCAGAAAAAAAAAAAAAGGAAACAGACTCCGAGAAATAATTGGGTTTTATAAATCCACTAAACAGAACTAAACTGGGTTATGGGTAGGGTGGAAGTGTGAAACGCCTCATCTGGTCTAGGTAATAGGACCAATTCTGACACCTTTACTTCCTGTTACTTAGGTCTTGCAGTCAAACAGGGTGGAGCTTTTCTTCGCCAGCTGGTGGCAATATCTTGGGTTGCCACTGGTAGTTAACGAGGAGGTGAGTGGAACCAGGCTGGAGGGCGGTCTGGCCACTTTTTCAGGTGTCAACAGATGGGTGATTGTATCACAGACCTTGATAAAACCTACATATATAAACTTGTTAAGGTACAAAACACAGCAGCTGATTGATCTATATAATTTTGACAGGTGGCCCATGCTTAGGTTATGCAGTACATTGATCAGGCTTTGGTATATGCTAACCATGCTACCACCCTGATCCCATCACCATCCTCCAAATTTAGACATTTGTTGCTATGTATTCGTTCTGTCCCCAGTGTCAGTACGTAGGCTCATAGACAAAAATAACAAAATAACAAAAATAGGTTTGCCATATCATAGTAAGACATAACCTCCACAGGATTAGTGATTGTTTTTTGCATACTTCAACTTTTTTCTTATGGTTTCTCTCACCAAACAAGTGAACACCTTCCATCAACAAACTTCTTCCACTACGACCATCTCAGAAGTCCTGCAGAAGTTCTACCACCAGGCGAGAGGCACACCTCCGCTGCAAGCCATCTCTCTTGAGTCAGTCTACCCCAGCCCTTTTCTGGTGCTCTTGAAAGAGGCAGACTAGTTCAGGGACTGGAGTAGGGCAAGAGAATCAGTTGTGAATTTCAAGTAGCTTAATTGTTAGAGTACAAGGCAGGATTTGAAGTAGTCAGCTGTGGCTGCTTTCAGATTCGTGCTAATAGGTGTGGTAGCTTTTTAAGTAGAAGGGAAGCGGGCATGATGAAGCTGGAGGGAGAAAGGAATCGGGTACCATAGTAAGTGTTGCACAAGGGCAGCCTTGAGAGGGGGCTGTCTGTGCAACTGGTAAGTGATTGTTTTTATCTTCAAGTGTTCGGTCTTTAGATAATTTTTTTATAACATCTGATTCAGGCAAAGTTTGAGCATTTCACTTGCACCACAGGATGATCTTAAAATTGTTTTGTCATGTCATTACGGTGGCAAAATTCATGTTGTTAGAGATTGTGTGTATTGATTCCTATATGTATTGCTCCCATCCTTCACTATTTTTATGTGTATAAAACTAAGCAGTGTTTGGTATTTATCAACAACTTTTATAACTGACTGATAGCTCATAGGCTACATAAAGATCTTATCATTTATTTGTAGAAGTGAATAATTGTGTGTTTTCAGGTTGCTACCAGGCGATCACGTTCTAGATCTCATTCTTTGTCACCCAGCAGAAAGCGTCGACGATCATCTGATCGTAGTGTGCACCACAGATTGTCCACAAGGCATTCACATGCAAGACATGAGGTAATATTAGTTACAGTTTCTGTAAAGATGAAGCTAGTTGGTAATTCTCTCACACACACACACACCCCCCGCCCCAATTCTTCCTGATTATCAATGTAAAACATAAAAGTTTGTTTTGGCTACTGTATTTTGGTATTAGGGCATTCCTTAAATAAGAATCAGCTTGTTTTACGATGTATTATTGAGAAAACTTGACTTTATTTTTTCAGAAAAAGCGGATTTCTTCACGCCGTAGCCGTTCTCGTTCCCGGTCAAGAGACAGACACACCAGAAGGCATTCATCCCGTGAGCGTCGACACTACAGCAACCGAGATAGGCGGCATAGACGGAGTAGGTCACGTGACCATCACCACAGACATAGGCACCACCCAGGTTCAGGCATGCGCCGTGGTAGCCCCCCACATGGAGACAGAAGAAAGCCTGAAGTAGACAAAAGAAGAAGTCGAAGCCGTTCGTCAGAGCGGAAGGAAGGAGAGATGGGCGAGAAAAAGATTACTCCCCGCAACTTTGGTGCTGGATCAGGTGGGGGTTCAGAAGGAGTTGTCAATGAATCAGGCGCAAGGGTGACGTACAGAACAGCAGGTATTAAATTTGGTCATGGTCCAGGAACAGGCAAGCCCCAGACATTCAAGGAGCAGATGAGACAGAATTTGATTAAAATGTGGAGTGAGAACATGGCGTCTTGCAGCAGTGGTGATCCATCTTCAGGTAAATAAAAGCACCACTACACAGACCACACAAATGTTCAGACTAAGCAGTTCAATGCAAGCTCTTGGCTTCTGGGAATTTTCTTGTGGCAGTTTTGTTCCATCAACAGCTTTGAGCTTGATTTTATGTCTGATTTTTAAACAAAGTCTAAATTTTAAGTAACATTTTAGTGAGAACCTAAAGTCTTAGTCGTGTTTCAGGGACCACCAACCAGCCCAACCTAATGCAGCTTAACCCGCAAAGCGTCTTCACCAATATGCCAATCCAGTCAGCAGGGCTAGGTGTGCAAGCATTGTGTACAATAACTCCACAGATGGCTTTCATGCAAACAGTTGCTGCGATGCAAAAGAAGGTCAGTAATTGCTGTTTGTGTATTATTTGGATTAAATTGCAAAAACCGGTTTTCAAGTGAGGTAGGGTATGTAAAAGTACATTTAAAAAATATAAAGCATTCTGAATATTACATGAAAAAGATATTTTTAGCATCTATCTTCAAAAGCTAATATCAGATATTGCTCTCCACTCCTTCCATGTGTGGGAAAAGTTATCTTTTAATCTTGTATTGTTTGCTAATCTAGTTAATTAGAAGTGGACATTTTTTTCAATAACTGTGATGATGCTACATTTCTTTAGTGTAAAGTCATATTGATTTACAGGCGGAGGAAATTACTGGAATTACTGTTCCCAAATATTACAACCCTGCTGCTGTTAATCCTATGAAGTATGCAGAGCAAGTACAAAAGCGCAAACTTCTCTGGTCCAAATCAAAGGACAAAAAGGTAAGCACATCTAGTCGTTTTTACAAAAATTATGGCATTATTGTTTAAGTCGTTTGTTAACAGATGTTTAGTGTCACCCAGATTTTGAGAAGCTGATGACTATTTATTTGCACAGGAATCGGATAACCAGTGGCATGCTCAAGCTCTTGTCGCCGATGGTGATAGCAAGACTACTGCTAAGTTCCGGAAACTGATGGGCATTAAAGATGGTGAGACTAAGGAGACTGCCACTACAACAGTAACCAGCAATGAGGATGACTTCATTGAAGAGCAGCGCAAGAAACAAGAAGAATTATTTCAGCAGCTGGACAAAGAATATCACTTTGCTCGCATTGCCACTCACACACAACGTGGTGCAGGCCTGGGATTTGGGTCACAGTCTGGCTCCTTTCACTAACCCACTGATGTTTGATTTGTGTAGTTAGGGAAAGCAAATGCGAGACATTGGTCTGTTCACTAGCCTGTGTGTAGATTTAATTTTGCTTGCTGATGTGAAAGAGAGCAAGCATTGTACAAAAATGTGTGGATATCTTGAACATCACACTATAGTGTGCAGATTTTGCCACAGATGACAATCATGTTTGGCATTGACTTTCTGGGTTTCAGATTTGCTCACAGGCTTTGTTTCAGTGCAGATTATTGGTAACCTTCACAGAAGCAACTGTTTCTTAAAATTGAGCATTCTGAAAACATAAAAAGAATAAGCTTATAACAGTCCACAACAGTTAATTTGTATTTTTTGTTTAAAAAAACGTGGGAGTGGTTTGTTATTCAGCGTTAAAGTTAAACTTGGTGTGGGTGGGGGAGACATTGAGGCACAGGCATTGGCTAAGCATGGAAGATAGGCTGCTATGTGCATGCCAAACTGTGATATATAGAGCATAAAAGGACTGCCTCACAGTGAAGATTTGATTGTGTAAATAATACATAAAGAAGAAAGTTGGCTGTTGGGAGCAGATGTGTGCTTGCGAGTGTGTAAAGAATACCTGCTAACTTTTGCACCTTATGTATCCTCAAAGAAGTGAAAAATGTTTAAGTGCTGTTTTGCAAGAAACTGGGCGATTGCAGACTTTTTATTTGAAATAAATGATGTTGATAAAAGAGAATTTTGTGTTGACGAGAGAGTAAGTCTGTGATATTCTCTTGGTTTATTTTCAGCTGTTTTCAGTGAAAAAATGCACACGTGAGTTTATTAACATACCAGCAACATGCAACCAACTTAACATAGGGTGTTTTCCAAAATGCAAGTCTTGCTTTATATCATGTAGAATGCAAACCTACCTTTTTCTTTGAAACTTTAATTGTATGTAAGGGGAGGGTGAACAGATGCACTTATAAGTTTAATGCTTTTGGGATTGTTTAAAAGTTTCTTCTTAGGCAAAGTTAGTTTAATAACAAGGTAATAATAATGTTGAATCATGGATCAGAGACTCAAATTTGGAAAGTTTACCTTTTTTGATGGTTAAGCTCAATTCAAACAAGATACTCCTTAAGTGAATTTTTTTGTAACAGAAGTCAGGTACGGAAAGAGGTTCCGTTTATCAAAACAACTCGTTGATTATTATTTGGTCTCCCAAGGTGCAGATAAGTGTAATCATGGCCGAGTCCACGACCAATTTAGCTTGGCTCATTAAAACCTTTTACCGTCAAGTTCTTTCTCTGTATGTGGCATTTGTTTACAAGGCCAGCATAAAACGCCAATCCCTACCCTTTCCATGTTTACAATAATGTGGTATGATAATCTTTTACATTTATTGTAAGAAATTTTTGAACCTTTGGGAAAATGATGGGATCTAATTAAAACAGTTACAGAAAGCTAGTTTGATTTTTGTGTTGTCAATAGATACATTCTTTTGCATTAAATGCCTTTTTGCTGCTTCTACACAACAACATATAAATTCTTTAAAAAAGTTTCCATTCAGCTGCACTTTACATCAAGTGTGACATTTTTTTTTTTTTTTTGAACCTTAAAAATAAAGTACTTTCCACCAATTTTAATATGAAGGTTTATGAGAGGTTCTGATAAATGTTTTACAGCCGTATCTGTTTTACCTTTATTTTTAAGACATCTATATGTATCTCCTGGACTGCCACGCTTCTCTCACCACCCGTCGCATCACCTATCGCCCCTCTACGCCCTGGCTCACTTTTGAAGAGAAAGGGAAGGAAGGCGAGACGCTGTCTTATCCTAAGGGAGATAACAAAACACGTGGTCACCACCGCAGACTTCAGAAGCTGGAGCATTCTTCCTCGAGCAGAGTACAGCATCAATCACTCCATGTCTAATGGCTCTGTTCCTCCCTCTTTCAAACATGCCATGTCACTCCGCTATTAAGGAAGTCTGACCTCGACCCTAACGACCTAAAGAACAACCCCCCAGTCCAACCTTTTCTTACCCCTGATCCTGCAGAAAGGACGCCTTCATCAGCGGCTACAACATTTCGACAGGTACAGTCTCCTGGAACCTGCAGTCAGCATCTCTCAACTGGTCTGGGTGGTGAACGACAGGGTTCAGTCCTCGGGCCTCTCTTGTTTACTGCCTGTGTTCAGCCACTTGGCTCTGTGATCCGCCACTTGCAGTATCACATCTGATACTCAGTTCTTGGCATCTGGCCCAGCTTACCAACTCCACAGTCAGATCACCGGTACTCGTGAAACCCTCGACTCACAAACACTGGATGCTGGCTTATGTCGGCATTTGTGTTGTCCAGGTTCCACTATCTTTGTTCACGGATCTTCCTGGCCGCCTGCTTGACAAGCTCCAGAGGTTCAAATAATGCTGCTCAGACTATATTCCGTAATCGGAAGACCGACCATATCACACCGCTTCTGCGCGATCTCCACTGGCAGTTTGGGCCCACATCGAATTCAAGATCGCCATGCTTTGCTATCGTGTTGTTCATGGTCTTGCCCCAATCTGTCGGACCTTGTGTTATCACACCAGCTTGGCCCACGCCAGTTTTCACTCCACTCCCAGTTTCAGACGATCGGCCATCGCCCTTTCTCCTTCTCAGGCCCCAGTATTAGGGATGGCCAACCTCCTTCTCTCCGCACAGGGGAGTCGGTACAGGCCTTCCGATCTGGGCTTTAATATCTTTTGGAGACATCTGCTATAACTCGTCTACCCCGTTCTTCCTCCTTTCTCAGCGTTTCTTCATGTTCTTGTATTGCTAACCAGTACATGCTTGTGTATGTATGTTGTGCTTGTTTGTACTCGATTTTGACGACCTCATCACGTGGCCTCTTTCCCCACGGCCCCTGGTCTCTTGTGAAGCGCGTCCAGCTCGCCTCCGTGTGGGGAAATGCGTTCTACAAATCCTTTTATTATTATGTAAGACTTCCTTTCAAAACATATTGACTCGCATAGATTAGCTTACAGCCCAGCTGTTCTAAGGTGTTAATTTGTGCAGTGTGTATAGGATTTCTTTAAATTTATCTCCTAATTTATTCAATGTCAATGATCAACTTTATTTGTTCCATGGGGGCAATTCGAACATGGGAAGGTGTTCTAACTACAAAGTAAAAGAAATAAAAGTAAGAATAAAGTTCATTTCAAAGTGCAGGGTTAAAAGATGCAAGTGTTTTAAGTCACTTGTTAATCATATTTCAAGTATTTTAAAAGATGGAGGGTTCCATTTAATTTTAAGTTCCAGAAAAATTTTATTGAATAATTTTTCAGGCTTTCTCGTTATTTTGAATGAAAATTGATCACCTTTTAAAAAGTTTACATTATCATCAGAAAATTACGAAATGTTATGCTTCACATTATTTCTTGTCATTCCAACTAGGCATATTATTCGGTATCAACATTTCAAAAACCTCAGCTCGGAGGAAGCAAAAGTAAGATGATACTGGCTCATCCTACTCTCAAGTTTTTCTCTCCTTAGTTCAGGGATCGCAATAACCTGTTACATTTCTATTGTTTTCTCCCTTTCTCTTGCGTGCTTTGAGGCAGTCATTAGAGACCCTTCTTCATTTTGTGTACATGAGCAGCGCTCACTCCTCATTGCTCCTGTGGTGAGGACAAAGTAGTGCATACCTTGGCTAATGGAGGGACCCAGCAGCACAGTTCAGTCTGTCCTAGGACATATTCAGATATTTACTCCTCAGATCCCGGTTGCTCTGTCGTGCAGTGAATAAAGAGGGGCCTCTTGTAGTAAGTGGCAGGGTCAGAGTAAAAATAAATAAAATAAACGACGGATTGTTTTTACAGGCCGACAGAAGAGCTCAGAAAAGCCATACACACTGCCTTCAACATTGGGTGGGAAGCATGTAATCTTGTCAGTTTGAATTACGTGAATTATACTGCATAGAACAGGGTCTTCAGCCTACTGGAAAAGTTAATGGACTTCAGCCAGACAAAAAAATTCTCAGGCAAAGCATCGCCAGATTTTTTTCTTCAAAGTCTTCCTCCTCTATTATAACTTTTTTCTTTCTGAAATGTGTGTCTGCGAGCGTGCGCGCTCACATTCTTCATCATTTGCACCCTTAGCCCATACAAAATCGATTTGCGCGATTGTCTTGTCATCTAGATTATGTCAATACCGTGGGAAATTAGAATCAGTGGTGCCATGAAATCACCAGCACAACCCCTGAGGCAGCAAAGGTGATAATGCGCGTGAGGGGAGTCAGTTGAACACCGGCGAAGGTCAAACGAAATAATACCGATCTTCGTAGATCAGCTTTCATCCTGCACAGTTATTTTCAAATGAATTGATTCAATTTATTACAATATACTACTCCATCAAATCCGAACTAAAACCTTTTCTTTCGAGACTTTGAATACTTTGATTCTTACCGTGGTTTTTCAAAGAGGTCCAAGACCTGTTCAGATGAGAGACTTGGACCTTGCTTACGGAATGGAGGCGACAGATCCAGGCGTGAAAATGAAGTGGTTCAGGACACTCCTTCGGATACCCTATTAGAAGTAGAGGCCTAGTCACCTGCCTGGTGCTTGTCCAAGCGACAGAAGTTGATGCGGTTTGGTAATGTCGAACGACATGACATCTTGCGGAAGACAGTCCTCCAACGGTACGTTGAAGGCGACCGACCCCGTGGCAAGAAAAACTGGGTGACAAACGTGGAGGAGTGAGTGGCCCAGCTGTCCACTGGGAAATCTCACTGCATCCACAGTTTGTATCCACAGTTTCTCTTCTCTGTTACAAGGTCTGGAGAAATAAAATCGTCTGCAATAAAGATCTGATTTCATTTCGACTGAATTTCGGACAAGGACCAACTTAAAGGTCGTTTTTATCCGGACAAGGTGCTGAAGCATCACCACTTAAGTGCCCTGTAGTCCTATTGTATTCTCAATTTATTGACAAACACATTTGTCCCTAAACCATTGTGACCTACACACACAACCTTGCAAAACCTGATGAAACGTTCTCCTTGGTTAGACAATAAAGCAAAACCGCAATGGCCTCGCACTATTCAATAAATCGAATGGAATGGTCACTAGGAATCAATTTCTTCCTCATAAGTTTATATTCAATTTTGGTAAAAAGGAAATAGGCTCCTCGCTATGACAGCGTCTGGCGAAAAATTTTGTCTGCAACTAAGATTGGATCTCATTTCAAATGATAATAATAACGAAAAAATAAATAAAATGGAAATGCGTGTCCTATTCAGCTTTGGCTATGAACCCTCTTTAGAGAGCACCGGTTCTTCGGCCAGGAATCACACTGATTGTGCCTTGTTCATCTCAGGCCGTCACACCGTGTGAAAGCAGCTTAAATTTGTTGCGTGCATTTTATCTCCCAGTTCCCGCAGTCGCAAAACACATCTTGATGCTGGATGTTCCTGTCATCTCTGCCATGTTTGATAACCAGTTACGACTGAGCTGAAAGGAGGTAGAGGAATTCATTAAGCTTCACGTAGCTAGGCCTGGCCAGGTCTGTTGCTTGTGGTTACTAGGTGTTACAATTAAACCAATTTTCTAATCTCAACGGTGTTAAAAGCTACGAAGTTTCTTTCTTTTCAGAATCGTGTTAACATAACCGTTTTCATGCCTCAACAAAATGTTTTTTGTATGATTTTCTCTTGCTTTCTCATAATTAAACATTATCTTTAAACATTATCTGCATTTTGCGTTGCATGATCCCGTGTACATTGATAACAACGCCTAATTTTCGAATGGTAAATGCATTCTACAAATTTTTTTGTATACAAGTGCTTAGTAGGACATAGGAACAGTCACGAACCACACCCTGACAGATGCATAACGGTAGAGAAACTCCAAACGAAGGCACGAAATGTGTAGTGGGATGCAATTTGCTCTCCTTATGACTGAGTAAAGCCCATTCCAGGATAATATTTCTGAGTCAATAACCTCTCACCCCTATATCGGTTATCGAGACATAAGCCCTCAAATACCACCATGCAAAGAAAGAGAACACAGACTTACGGACTGTTCTTGGAGACGTTTATACAGTCAAGGCTTCAACCAATTGGAAAGCTGGGATCATGTGTTAATTAAACGATTGTATATACAAACGTGACATAAAGAGTATTGATACAGAAAGAGAAATAATAAGAAAAAATATACTATACTAGACCTTAAAGGCTACACACGGTTACGAAAAGAATAGATGCTGCTTGACAGGTCCACTTGGTGCTGTTTGTTATCACACAGTAGGACAAGTTCCTTTCCGACTGCAAAAAAAAAAAAAAAAAAATGCAGTAGAAATACTCGAATCACAGGTTTTATTGTCGTCATATTTAAAAAGAAATGATACTTTCAAATTTTCTTGTACACGCACCGCTTACTATAAGACACACACACACTTACTTCTTCTTTCTCTCTGTTCGTGTGTGTTTCAAGTCTTCAGGCTATTTCCAAAATAATCGTGAAGTCGAGATAACACTCTTTGCTTTTTCGTGTTTGCTAATTTGCACAGGAAACATATTTAGATGTTCTGATTATACATCCCTCCGCCTAATTACCTATTAGATTACTGTAGTGGAAACTAAATCGAACAGACCACGTATTGTTTGATTTCTATTCCGTCTCTTTATTGGCTCTGTTGCACCCGCATGAGCACCCTCACACATACACACATACACCCGCACACACACACACACCTGCACACACACACCCGCGCACACACACACACACACACATTCTCTCGCTGTATTCCGATGTAGTACTGAATGTCCGCAGCAGTAGTTTGTCAATGAACTTCAATCCAACAATCCGCAAACGGAAACCATGGCAACCCGAATAATGGACTAAACGCGTATTTTATGATAAGATCTCACTACATGACCTTTATGTTTGGATAGCCATCACTCTTCCTTTATAAACACCTGGAAATAGGTTTTGTTCCTAAATTGAGAGGAGCTGGCGCTGGCAATGACAGTGTGGATGGTGCCGACCAGCACTCAAAGACGATGTCGTTATTGCCGTTCACAGTCAGGATCCTTGCTGTTGTTATTGGCTCCGTGTGTCGGAATTCACTGGCTCAGTCATCGGCGTATTATCAGCTGGACGACGAACTCTTTAGTCACTATAAACCTCACATCAGGCCTGTTCTTCACTCGAACACAACGACCAACGTTACGATGTATGTTAATGTTGTGGCTGTCAATGAGGTAAGTCTTTCTGTCGCAGGTTCTTACATTTTTTTTTTTTTTTTTTTGAGGCGGATTCCTCTCTTTTTTTTTTGTTCCTTTGTCTGTCTGTCCGTCCGTCTGTCTGTCAGCCTGTCTGTGGGTCTGTGTGTTTGACTGGAAGTGGAGCCCAACCCTCTTTTTCCTCCGATTTTACCTCCATTGATAAATTAGGTACCAATTTCTGATAGCTGGTAGTCAAGGGTAGAAGTAGTTTACCTGGACACAGGTACAAGCAGAGCAGAGACCATGACAGTAGATAGTCGAGCACACTTACCATTATACTATAGAATAGGTTCAAACGTGATGTTTGAAGCAGATTATAACGAAGATTTAATTTTAATTTGGTGTCAATGCATTTATTATTTTTTCTCATATCCCTATTGTACCTTGGGTATGGTGCAATCTATTTTAAAGCACGGTATTCGTACTTTAAAGCTTTTTGAAGACCTTATGACGTTTTGCGAATAGTTTCCTTTCTAATTAAATAAACATAACATTTCAATGTGTCATCGGCGTTCTGGGGACTAAAGTGCTCCTGACATAACAGGTTGACGAGGGCACACAAGTTCTGATCCACACCTCAGTCTTCGATCTACGCTGGCGAGACGAGTTCTTGACCTGGGATCCGGCGCAATATGGCGGCGTGGACAAGATGGAGTTGCCTGCCGATCGTGTATGGCTTCCGGTGAGCACGAGGACTTTAGAATGGCTTCTTTTGCCTTTCGTAACAGCGTAAAGAAATTAGCTGTGACGTGGATTCTGCATTTGGGTTTTGTACTTTTATACACCCTAGAATTCCTAGTTTAGAGCACATTTTCAAAAAAAAAAAAGAGGTCACTAATTGGCACCGACATATTTAATTATGCTTGGAGCCCACTGCAAATTGTTGTGATGTTCTGCCATGATACCTTCATGATTTCTGGTACCAGTAAGTAAAAAGGGTATGGATATATCATATTTAATAATAAACATAAATGGATTTATACAGCTTAATAACAGTACTTATTGCACTTCACAACCCATCAAAAAAAAAAAAAAAAAAAAGAAGAAAAAAAACCAAACTTAAATATCCAAATAAAAAAGATAGCCACAAAAAACATACATTCTGACACAGACCATCACATGGAGTTGAGCTTTGATTATATGTTATACATTATCTCTAGCGTTTGAGTTAATATGGCTAGTATTACAGAAGACAAGCCACGCAACGAACTTCAAGCTGGAACATATGGAGGTTGTTGTCCACTTTAAGGGCGACAAAGCTCTGTTCTTCGTACACCAACACTTGTGCTCTTCGTGGACGCAACAGTCGCTAGATGGATGTGTATGGGTGGATGGCTGTCTGTCTGCCGAGACCAGCGCTTAGCCTCTTGCCAAGTTCTCCGCTGTTAGTCTCGGCGAGCCTAAACAAAGAACGTGACTAAACCGGAAGCTTTGTACAAACATGCCTCGTTTTAATTGTTAATCTGAAATGGAGATAAACCGGAAGCTTTGTACACAACTGCATCGTTTTAGTAGTTAACTGGAAAAACTCGTCTGACAGCAGTCGTTATGCAAGTTCGTGGTCGCTATCAGCTGCTGTTGTGACACGCACTTGTCCATCGCACGCGCTGGTGTACGAAGAACAGAGTTTTATCAGTTTGACTGGCTTGTATGTGGACTGCACCCTCGACATTAATTGCAGCCCTGCTTTGTTCAGTGCTTGACGGTCGTGAACTCGGTCTGCGAAAAGCGAGCCGTTCGTGAGGATGATTTTTCCCTCGTGGTCGTGCACTCGACCGGTGATGTCAGATGGCTGGTTCAGGGTGTGTGGCAAACAACCTGCAGACTCGACATCACCTACTACCCGTTCGATCGACAGGTGTGCGACTTTCACCTGGAGATGTGGACATCGCCAGAAACGGAAGTGAGAATTGATTTGATTACAGCAGAGCGTTGATTATTTTAACATTTGGCTGCTGGGGTGGATTTAATAGCATATATAATCAAGCTTAGACCTTTTCTTCTTACTTGAGAGACGGGGTTGGGGGTGGGGGAAATCGGTGTTCTGTAAACGGATGCCACATGCATAAAAGAACAGTGTACCCAAGACGAGATCTGAACCCAAGGACAGCCAGTGCACACTGTATTGGTGACAATAACCGTTGCGCCATCGGACCACCCCGAGAAAGACAGACAGACAGACAGACAGACAGACAGACAGACAGACAGACAGACAGACAGACAGACAGACAGACAGACAGACAGACAGACAGAAACAAAGAAACAAAGAAACAAAGAAAGAAGTAAGGACAGGAAAGGACCCCCAAACGGACAAACGGGAACAGGAGCAAGTTTATGAAATGACTATGACGATGAAAAAACCTTCAGTGACATGTTTAGAAGATGCAGTTAAATATTTTCTGCATTAATACTTGCAAAAGTGTTTTAAAAATACAGCACACTGTTACAAAACCACATGGCATTGTAACACACCCAGACATTCACTCACATATACACATATCTATTCAGTACCATCGTAGTCCGCTAGCTTAACAACTATCAATAGTTTCTAGCTAGCCAAATGGACGGCCAGCTGCGTGGTCCCAATCCATTGAAAATGAGTTAATTTATTACAAATCCGCAGTAGTTAAAGTGAGCGTTTGTTTAGATAGGTTTGTATCAAGGTCGTGGGTATCGGCTCGCGAGCAGGACACAAATTGTAGAAAACAAAATGACGAACGAATCGTCATGTGCAGGTAAAAGTGACCTCAACAGACATCCAGATGTCACTGGGATTCTTGTCCAACTCCGAGTGGTCGCTGGATGGCCTGGACATGTCATTGACAGCACACTCACTCGATGTCAGCACGAACGAAGAGTTTTCATCCTGCACGTTTCGCTTTCATGTCCGGGTATGTCCTTCCTTTGAGACAAACAAGAACTATCGTTTCTAGTCGTTTGATGTGTTCTCTAACACAGGTCTGTTCACTGTATGACATAAATACTGGTTTCACACTGCATTTGTCGAGTGTTGCAGTAGGCTTAGTGTCAGCGATTTTTGTGTCTAATTAATGATATTCGATATCACCGAACGTGACTGCAGATGATTTTATCATCTTAAACATTTTTTGTGCTGAATGTCCGCAAGGTTTGAATAAACAAATGAATCAGGTGACTATTTGGTCAAGAAATAGTCAGACCATCTGCACACCAAAAAAAAAAAAAATAAATAAATAAATAAAAATAAATAAAAAATGAGAGTGCTTCATGACTGCGCTGCAGAAAATCTGACACTGAAAACTCTTCCCAACGCAGGAACGAGAAATTGTGAGGGCATTGTTCTCTAACGAACTGTTTGTGTAATTTCCAGAGATTTCGTCTCTTCCACCTGCTAACCTTTCTGACCCCTAACGTCGTGCTGGCGTTGCTGGTGCCGCTGGTGTTCGCGCTGCCGGTGGAGACGGGGGAGAAGATGTCGTTCACGATGACACTGCTGCTGGCCTTCGCTGTCAACCTTTCTGTCATGATGAACTCCTTGCCACACTCCTCGCTGCAGACATCCGTTGTCGTCGTGTACTTCGGGTGCTTGAGGTCAGCACAACCTTTAAAGACAGTTGACAGTTGGTGTGTGTTGGTGGGGGGGAGTGGTGGAGGAATTTTCAGTTATGATAAAGGAACAAGAAAGGAGAGGATGATGGTGGTGGTGAAAGGGAAAAATGGATTTGTAGAGGGAGTTTCGGTGAATGTAAGTGGTTCACCGTGTCTAAAGCACGACTTGTAGAAAGCCGGTCCAACAAAGTTTATTCATAACCCTCAGAGGCATTTAGAATAAATTATATCATACGCAATGATGCAACCACCACCACCACCACCACCACCACCACCACCACCACCACCACCACCACCACCACCA
>SRHC01003203.1:153125-229122 GCA_004794325.1 Pomacea maculata
CCACCACCACCACCACCATGTTGTTATTGTTCATTAGCACTACAAATATTACAATGCAAAAGTTCCCAGCTGTGATGTCTAAATAGAAAAGTTCCCAGCTGTGCTGTCTGGCTGACATCGTTGTGTTTTTATGATTTGTTTTCAGCATAGTCACAGCTCTGTCTGTAATGGCATCTGTGCTGCTGCTGCAGCTGTACAACCGCAGTTCTGACCATGCTGTGGGTCCCCGGGTCAAAGCCGTGACCCTCATCCTGCGAAGATACATCGGCTTCTCGTCAGAATACAGGCGAAGCTTCTCCAGAGTGGTGGAGAAAAAGGATTTCAAGTTAGAAAAGGTTCCCAAGATCTTGGAGACTAAGCCAGGCGTCCGGGGCTGTCTAGACAAATGGGACGAAGCAGACGGCCTCGAGTACGACCAGGTCGACTGGAAAGATGTGGCTTTGATCTTTGACCGCCTGGGTCTCCTCGTCTGCTCCGCTACAATCGGCACCATGACAGTCTTGCTCTTCGCCCTCCTTACTGCACAGCCGTGAGAGGACGATGATGGTCTTGATAAGAAAGCTGAGAAGGAAACAGATGGAAAACGGAAAGATGGAAAGAGAATTTAGTACAAACAATCCTCTGTAGAATTTGACTGAATGGTAAAGGTAGAGAGTCACATAGAACTGAAAATGAAATATTTTGCTAAGAAATCCAGTGAGCAAAAAGTTACGTAGGTAAAACTGTTTAACAAAATAGTGAAATGGTACACAAATAGACCGATATAAATACAGAACTTAAAAAAAGGAGACAAAGAAAAATAGAAGACACAAATGCAGCACTAAAGGAGGGTGTGTAACACCTTGGCATCACTGAGCAGAAACCCTCAACCCATACCACCCCCAAACTCATCCCTCTCCTTGTTCCTCCCATCTTCCTCTCCCTATACCCCATTAGATCCCCATTTCCTAACAATATGAAATTGCCTTTAGGTGGAAAAAACTTTTCCCTCTCCAAAACAAAAACAACAAAAGGAGGGAATGTAACACTACAGTAAGCAAGGACAACAGGATATAGCAAAACGAAAAAAAACATGTCTGATGGAGTCGTGTCCTATAATTGGTCTTTCAAGAGTTTCTTCAGTTTTTTTTAACGTAAGCAGCAGCTGTGAAAAGTTATCTTTTAAAAATAGTTGGAGAGAAAAAGTTTATTAATTATCTCACGAAAATGTACAAAAACAACATCAAGAAGTCATATGCTGAAATGGTGCTAGACTTACTACAACAATCTGTGTAATGAAACTATGGAAACCCTCCAACATATAAGCTAGTAAGCAGTCAGCTAAAGTACTTATACAATATCAGTCGCTAGCACTCAGCTAGAGGACAGTGCAACCCGCCGTAGAGAACTTTTTGTGTATTTGTATGAAGATTTTGCATCTTTAATAATGTATGATATAGATATATATAATTTCAGGGTCTTGTAGCCATAACAAGCTTAACTTCAACAAGAGAGAAATAAAGTTGTTTGTCCTCGACAAAATAAAATACAAGAAACTATATTTGAAATATTTTTGGCTAAGACAGAACATGACATTTATCATGAGGAGTTCAGAGGCGTACCAAGGGTAAAGGATTTCTTTAATCAAACAGCTTCCGGAAAGTATCTTGAAACTTTTCTAAGAAAAACTCCTTTTAATTAATTTTGCTCAGGTAGTAAACTTTTTTTTTTATTGAAACAAGGTCGATCATCATAGTCTTAAAAAAGAGTTCACTGACCGTTGTGTCCAGATTGGAAAGTTCTGGAAGCTTACAATCCCACCCTCACCGGCGACTAAAGTCGAACTTAACTGCTAAAATATTGTTTAATGCTTGCGGTAAGCGAAATTAAGAATTGCATTCCTTTGTCTAGTATTTATTGAACACTTGATTTTTCCCCGCAGTTTTCCTGATCTGCTTCCTTTATATTTTCTTTTCTTTTCTTTTCTTTTTTTTATTGGCTATTCTTGTTCTTTCTTCTATTTTTCTCCATCTTCCTTTGTTTCTTTTTTTTTTCTTGTTTGGTTTAAAAAGCTCGAAGAATGATGATTGAACTGTTTCAAAGATGTGTTTCTATGACCATGCAAACATACCATCTGCTCGATACAGAAATACAGTCGGACACAATTCACTGTTCATTTACACTGTCATCCTCGCGGGACTGGAAACATGCGAGAGTTGGGAGAGAAAGGATTGGAAATAACAAAAGTGATGAGTTTAATGGTAAAGCATACTGAGCACCTGATGTTGACTGTACTACAAAGTTGTTTGTCTATTAACTTAGTCGTTAATAATAGAAAGAAAATTTAGCCTTCAATTGTAAAGACCCACCGGAGAGAAAATTTGTCTCAGTTAATCAGTGCTGGGACACAAGCTTACATTCCACTAAGCCATTTTCATGAGATAGATAAACAAATGACAAATCTTTATTTACGATGGCAACAGGATAAACAAAGTTATGTTTATCTTATATCTAGCCATCGAGCCAGGGAGAGGATACCGAAACACTACTTAACTATAAAACAAACACATTACAGAGAAAATTAGACTAAATACTAACATCATCATCATCATCGAGACAAGATGAAGATAATTTTAACAAGCAACCTTCCAAACTTTTTCAGCGAAACAGCTATAACTGTTTTTTTTCAGCAATTTTTTTCTTACCGAGAAAATCCTGATGTTCACGAGCATATCTTACACTCAGCATCATTCCCTTCTTTGCTGTACTTTAATCCGAAATTTTTGTTCGTCTGTTTCTTCCAGTTCATTGACTAGCTGCGGCTCGTGGATTTTTATAATCAGAAGGAGTGTAATCTTTAGGATTAGATGAGTACAGAATTTTAAAAATAAGTAAAAAGATAGTGACAAGAAAAAATGAATGTGGGTGAGGTCAGAGGCGCACTAGACACATAAAAAGACGGAGGATGTGGTGCTAATCATTAGATGGATGGCTATACCATCAGCTATGCTCTTTTAGAGGCGTTCTAGCTGGCTGCTAGACCTTTAGCCATACAGCTAGCACTTGGTATGACATAATGACATAGAGACAGTCTGATCAGGTAGCGTCTGACAATAATTTAATTCCATTCTCATGTTTGCTTTTGACCTGTACATCACTCATTAAATTTGAAGCAAGTGGTCTGTGGGTTTTGTTACAACTATACTTTGCGTGCACATCTGCTTTTTCAAACCCCTTCAATTTATCTTTCATTCTCTGCTTCATCCGTTTTCTTCCTTGTAGTCTTTAGTGTCATATTCTGACAGCAAAACATCAGGCTAATTACGTGGGCAGAATTTTCAGCAAGGAAGTTCGCACTTCAAAGCTTTCACATATTTTTCCAGATTTTTGTGGCGGGAGCTCGTTCGTACTTCCACGCTCGGTCATTTTATTTGTGGGGGCGCCTTCGCTCGTCTTCTCTTTGCGCATGCCCAATCCTTGTATTCGTCCTGCAGATAGATTCCACCTTCATTTGCTCTGCACACACCAAAGACCTCGATCTGCTTCTGACACCCGCTTCAGTCGAGCGATTAGCCGTTGCTGCAGCTGTCGGTTCAACTGCGTTCAATAGACCTGAGGTGGGTGGGTATGTAGGGGAGAGGGGGAGGGAAGTAGGACATAAGCTGGGCAACGTGAGGGACGAGGGCGTGATCATTTTGAATTAACTCGCTTCACAGCTTTTAACTGCGTCAGAGGATGAGGCTGACTAAGCGAGGTCTCGCACATGCCAACTGTTCATATTTCAGAATCCTTTTTTCTTTTCTTTTCGATTATTCCCCTCCCCTCTTCACACGCTCATCCTCTTATTTCCAACATCCTTTCTTTTTTCTCTTTATTGCCCATTCTTCCCTTCCTTTCAGTCCGATGTAGTTTTATTCATTGTTTAGTTTGGCTGGTTGGGTCGTTTATTTTTTCTCTTTAGTTTCCTCTTTCACTCTGGCGTTGTGGTAGCAGAATAACAAAACGAGTCTCAACGCGCGAATCAGCAGTACAGGTTCAAATCTCGCCTCCGACATGGGTGACTTTTCTCTTTGGCTGTGAAATCTGTTGTAGAGGAAGCTAGCCAAGATTTTGTGATCAGGTTAAAGCATCTTTCTTTTCTGCTTACGAAAAGTCGTCTGCTGTTGTTGATGCTCTTTATATCTCCAGAGAAGGGTATAACGTCTCTGATATCTCATGCTCTAGACTTTCTGTCACGGCTTCCATGTCTTCCATGGACTCTAGAGGGACCTTGACTTACAAGACTTGTGGAGACTTACACAGTTTCTGACAAAATGCGGACAAGAAATGCGAAATAAAAACTGATACACAGAGCAAAGGGGATTTTCCTTGCTGAGACGAAATAAAACTCTTTGCATATCTCATCGTTCATTTATCAAAGTCTGTAAGTAGATTATTCACAGGCTTGGTTTGCACCATGCCATCGTGACAATCCGATAAACAGACTGTAAAGTTCTCCGAGTTTATCTTTTTTACACGTGCTGGGCAAAAATTGTACTTAAGTCTCCCCCTCCCCCACATCACTGAGAAGTTAACCCGATTATTAACTGGATCCCAAGTGTCGGCGTCTGGGACACACCGACGACCCCACATGCTGTCACCTTTTTAACAGGTCAAGGACATACGTTAGTTTTTACCTGTAAGTAGCCATCGAAAAAAGGCACTGATTTCTGGAAACCCTAGTTCTCTCGTTTTATGACAGAGACTTGTTCTAGCCTTGCACTAATGAAACACATCGCGGCACGTGTTCTAGATGGCATTGTACAATGGCGGGTACAAGACATTATGCTCGTGACCGGGTTTTATAACAATGATATTAAAAGACTTTAATGAATACATTTCACATTCATATTTATCCATAGTGGGCGCTAAGTCGTGGCCAAGAACATGTCTTTTCAGCATGGCAACATGTCTCTACGCTTCCCTCTCTTCACGGAATCACAGGTAAAAATAAAAACAAACATAGGTGTAAACAATTTTTTAAATACGCATCTGTAAGTGATCATTGTTTCTAACTAGGCGCGGCCACAAAAGATTCATAATTACTGGAAATCACCAAAGAGAGCAAGACCGAGAGAGAGCAAGACCGAGAGAGAGCACTGACCTTTGACCTTTTTATTGATAACACCATTGTTTTCATCATATCAAGGGTCAAGTCATCCATATTTAACAATTTCACTGGCTGCGTTGAGCATGAAAGATAATGGAAATATGTAATATGTGGTTCGTACATGGAAGATCATAAACATAATCATCTACATGACATTGTCGCGAGTATTTACAATGTACAGTAAGTGATAAAGCCTTCACAATGTAAACATGCTCTGACACACAAAGAGAGTGAATGAGCGAGAGAGAGAAAAAAAGAAGAGGAAGTGTGTTCCACAAATACGTTTGACCTCACATGGAGGCGCCTAATCATTGGTCATTACATCATGTCCACTGAAAATTCACAGAGAACACTTACTACAGGTACACTCGGTGTTGCAATGTATTTAGCTGTTATTTTCTCTCTAAATGTTTTGTAACTCCGTTGTAAGCCATACCACAATTTCTAGACAAATCTTAATGTTTGGTTATCCATTTAATTTTTTGACAAACACAATTCATTCAACATCATTAATTGGTGGTAAAAGTAGAAGGTTTAATCACGTCCATTTCTCGAGATTACGTGTAGTTCACGTTCTCAAACCGGTTTCTCAAAGTCGCTTAATCAAACCGGTTTCTGGACATCAGTTAAACTGGTTCGTCACGTACCGTATAGACCTGTATGTAATAGATATGTGCGAAAGGTTTGTGAGCGGTTCTTTGTGTAAGTATGGCTGAAGCACAAACAGCGTAAATATTCTCTAAAAATTAAGGAAGTTTACAGTGTACTCTAAATATTTCTTTCAGAAAGCAGGAACTATTTAGTTCCAAACAGTTTCAAAATTGAGGCACGCAGGACCCTGATCCCAGGTACAAGTATTTGATAGCAAGCTTTCTAGCTCAAACATACGCCAGACTTGCACCCTCCATAGTTACAGCACATTGAACAAAATGTAAAAAAGGAACAAAATAAAAATCAAGATCATTAAACAGATTTCAAGAATGGAAAAAGAATATCTTACACATAAAAACAAGCAAAGCAGACAGGCAACAAATGAGCATGCAATGATAAATGGCCATAACATCTGCTGTTATTTTTTCATTTTCGTTGTTGATATTATATTCATTATATACGTATTACATATGAAATGAAACTTCTGTTAGTCTGTAATACTTTGTTGCGTAAGTCTGCCAGAAAAAGTTTGACTATTTCTGTAAAATCAGGTCACACATATTTAAACTTATATTTATTTGACTTGATGAGATCAAGCGGTTAAAAATGGAGAAATGGATCCGAGGTAAGCAGGCATTTCTTTCTACGAAACAGAACGATAAAGAAACATTGACATTTGGGAAAATAAAGATCTCTGAAAGTGAAAGACAACTCTGATACCAACGATCACACCTCGTTAACACCAGAGGCGTCCATCGTCACATTAGTCCAAGCATGTTGTTTGTTTTCTCTTATTAACAAGAAAATTTACGAGAAACAAGATTAAGCGTTTGAAGCTGAGTTTGAATTTTGTTGGGCAATATTATGTATAATTTATGTTATGATATTTAAACTGGTTTGACGAATCACATGTGGTTCGCCTTCTCTTCGATCCACTCAACAAACAAGATAACAATATAGAGTCAACAATATAATTTGTCCAGTTTCTCGATTTCACAAACGAGTCTTTTCCCCTTGTTCCATGACTAAAACTCGTTTTTAAAGTTGAATTAATTTACAGACACAGACGGAGTAATATTGATGTGTTAATTGTTCAGCATAAAACTTTCCTCTGCCGAGATTCGAATCTGGAATGAGAAGTCTTCAGTTTCATTTCTCTGGAGACACTTGAGGTTTACAGCATCACACAGTTTAGGGGATTTGGACTTTTCAAAGTTCGTTTCGTGAAAAAGAGATGTAACTTTCGTGATTTCCTTCCCACGCAGGGGGTTGTTCACCTGCAGAGTGATGCCCGTCTCTATGGTGCATTCTTTTTTATTCAGTCCTGGCAGAAAACGTCGAAACCTTTTGTTGAGAGTGAAGTACAGAATGGGATCGATGACGTGCGAGCACTTGGCAGCCATGGCCGGAACTGCAGTGAGCGGAATAGGAATGTGGACTGTTCGAGAATACGACTTGATCATAGCGGAAATGGCGTAAGGGGTCCAAACGACAATGAACACCGTACACATCGCTACTGTCATCTGAAAACGTATAGAAAGAATAATTATTAATTGATGTGTAAACCGGAAGGAAACTGATAACAAAAACAGCAGCAGCAACATTGTGACCAGGACAACGAGGACAGCAACGATCGTAAGAGTAAGATTGTCAGAGGGTCAGAGGTCAGTCAGGGGTTCAGAGGGTCAAAGAGCTTATAGGGATTTACATTGTAATAGAAATACGTGAAAGATTATTTTTTCGCAATCTTTGTCAGTCTCTTTTCTGTCTTCCGCAGCATGCACGGACTTGAAGAGACGCCTCTGAATAAGAGAGGAACTAAAATCAGAAAAAAAGAAAAATTTTGTTGTTTATGACTGGATTGTTTTTAGGATCTTTGTTCTTTATAGAATGGGAGATTATTCCATATTTCTATTATTCCCTTCTCTCAAATGCTATTTCCTACAATAAATTCCTCCGTTTCTCCATCCATCGCCAGCCTCTCTGTCCATTCATCTGTCCAAACATCAAATATACTCCTTACGACTTTCGGCAAGTAACGGTTAATTTTCATCCCGTTACAGACCAAACAGACTGTAGAAATTGTGACCTCACGGATTTGATGGCGAGACTGGAAGTTACAAGAAGGGGAAGGTGTGGGTAAAAGAGGAAAGAACGAAATAAAAGGTGGAGGGCGAGTGTTGGCAAATTTCACATCGTGGCTGAGGGTAATCCAGTATCTTGCGGGGGAGAAAGAACTAGAAAAAAAGACTTCTCGCAGCCAGTGCTCTGTAGAAGAGCAAAATCAATAAAAAAAAATTGGGTCGCGAAAAATGAAAAGTTACAGATATGATTTTAATTTGCAATCGCATCAGTCATCGCATGCCACAGCCGCTAATGAAAATGAAAGACATCGTAGATTACAATGATTAAGTATCCAAAAGAAAAAAGAGAAAATTAACAAGGATTTCTGACAAAGATAAACAGATCGTGAGGTACAGTCTTGGTCGCTGAGCCACAGTAGCTGGTAGAATAACAGATGGTGTATTAAGGAGTTTGCGAAGGCCATGCTCCTGTCAAGCCTGATTCATTCGACTCGCCTAGTCGAGCGAAACAAAAATATTGAAAACCAATCTGCAACCAGCTTCATCAGTTTCGGTCGAAATAACTTTCCAATGATTTCAATTCTTATCATGGGGAAGTAGGGTACAGAGGGAAATGAAAGATGGGGAGATGGGGTAAAAGAGGATGAGAAATGTGAGAAGCAAATGTTTGATTCCATTTGGACTATAATCCGATCTCTGATGCGTTTCCATTGGCCTGTTTCTTGGAAGGTTTGTGGTGGGTTCTAAAGGTTTAACTGCCCTCGCAAGTTTGCCACATCGCGTTCATTCAACTTGTGAAAACGATTCTGGCTTAGCACTTGCAGACCTCTATCGGTTTTGTCGGACAATGTGAAGCGGGCTTTAGACTTCCCGACCTGACAATCGATTGTGTAATGTGATGTTAGTGGGTCTTTTACACAACATAACGATCAGTGTTTGCATATTATGGATATCTGCAGATGGCTGCCGCAGTTACCACCCGCCCTTCCTCTTGAACCCCGAGATCTTTCATGCGCTTGTATTGATCTTAGATATGTGTTTTCTGTTAATTCCTAAGTGCATACGCCCAGTCAAGTGGTCTCTATATCGTTATTCCTTCCTTTTTATTTTACCCTATATGTGTGTTTGTGTATGTATGTGTTTTATATGAAAGAAAAAGAGAGGTGACAGTGTGTAGAGGAGAATGTGTTTATGTATGTAAGAGAAAAGAAAGGATGGGTGTTGAATGTCAGTCTCTCTCTGTGTGAGAATGAGATAGCTGTTGGTCTGACATTTGTCTGATGCCCCGTTCAGCGAAAAAAATAGCCCAGACAGCCATTAACGAAAGAAGAAGGCTCTTTAGAAGGCCTTTCTCAACGAATGAGAAATGATTCCCCTAAGAGCCTGGAAACTGATATCACCACCACAACCCAAAATACAGTCGTAGCAAAACAACAAACATACACAGCACAGATTGCTGAAATAGCGAGTAATAAGCATAAAAAGCATCATCTTATAAGATGGTCCTCGAAATTTGATGAATTAGATGTTTCTGTATTGTTGAAAATAATAAGAACAATCCAAGAGTTGGGCTAAAAGTACGGAGCATCGTTTTGCACAGAATGGGATGGCGGCAGCTTTAATAATGTCAGAAGGCGGCTTTGATAAGGTTACTATGGGAACGAAAGGGTGAACAGTAGACACATCGCTTTTAGATTTGACAGAACCAATTTTTAGGGAGCAGAGCATTAGGCCCGGAGAAAAGAATGATGGAGGGAGGGTAAGGGGTGGTGAGAGACAAAGAGAGAAAAGGGAGGGAAAGACAAAACAAAAAGAAAGATTACAAATTTTCGGACGAACGGAGACTTTCCGTTTCAGACAAATCACACTGAAGGCATGGCTTCCGTAGACCGGAACTGCCCTAAATAAACATCAGTTGGCAAAATTAGCCAATCACGGGGTTTTCTTAGCAAATAAAAACAAAAGCTTGCCGCACTAACCTGTTTTATCGAACCAGCTGTTTATTTAGCCGCGCCAAGAATGGGATGAAAGTGGGGCAGAGTCGTAAGTAAGACATGACAAACAGGATTTTAGTGTAGTCAGGCTCACCCTGACCCCATATACCAGGGAACTGCAGGAAGTGTGGACAGAAGGGAGTAACAAGGGAGGAAACGCGGAAGAGAAAGAAGTGATTTCTCGGTCATTTCGAGGCAACATGGCTACGGACTTACGGGTCTGATAAATCTACTAGTATGAACAATTTACAGTTCGTAAGTCAGTCTGGATAACATGATTACAGCGACTTGTATCTTAAATAAGTCCAACAAGGATCTGAAATAAGGTCAGCTGACCTGCTATCAGAGCGTGGGGACGTGTTTTATTCCGTCGCTCGTGCCTAATCTCTTTCGAAAAAAAGAAAAGAAAGTCTCTTTTGGTTGACTTCTTTGTTCAGCAGGAAATGCTTCCTGCGACTTTGCACTTTGGGGAAGAGGGAGGGTGGGAGGAGAGGAAACTGGTATCCGTAGGAAACCCCATGACGGCCAGCCCTGGTGTCACACAAAGAGAGCTGAACCGAAGACATTTTCAAAATAGTAGGCCTTTCTAAATGTTTCACAGAATGATAAAAATTGCGTTAGTCAAGACTAAAGAAACACTCGTAAATATTTCACTTTAGAATGTAGAAGGTGATCTAAACATTGTCTTTCCTGCCTGCAATTCTTTGGAGTAAGACAACAAAACCGTTCGTCTCAATTCTTTCCCAAACTATCCATTCTTGCTGACGCTGTTGCTGTCATAGGTGTACATTAGCTTTAGGTACAAAAGATGTATTTTTTGAAAACTTTGACTTCTACACACGAAATTTTTAAAGAATTTTCTGGCGTTTAACTATATATAAATCTCAAATTGTGATTACTTGGAGAAAATGAACAAATAATGAAAAACCGCTTTCGTAAGAGACAGATTTGTAGTTAGTTTTCCTAAGACGGTATCGCATTCATGCAATGATATCTGACCACAAAAGATGAAGATGGCAAGAGGGAGGAGTGAGAACTAGTGCAGAAGAAAGGCGAAATCGAGGTAGGGTAAACGCGGACTAAAAGAAAACACCAAGAGCAGTAGTCATGAAACGAGGGTAAGTCGTTGCCCCTAGAGCAAAACGGGGACATCAAGGACAAGCTTCTTATCTGCGTAGTTAGGAAGCAGTGAGGATATTGTTTAATTTTATTTTGCCCTGAAGCATTTCTGCCAACTTCATCTCCAGAGGTAAATCAATGTCTGAGTTGTCTGGTCACGGTATTATCACAACACAGACAAACAAGACACTTGTCCTGGATTTCTACTCGTTGCCATGACCTAGCCTCACTTCATAACTATGTCTTCAGAAAGAGAGAGTTCTCACGGGCGACACAATGACCACCAAACCTTGAGGAGCCGTAGTTCTTGCTTGTTCAACGTCTTGTCCGACTTTCTTTGATTCCACCTTCTTTGGTTCTTTCCAGTTTGCCACGCCAATGCCGTGATCTGACCGTAGCTCACGCACATGACCCCGGCCGGCACAGCCAGGCAGCCAATGAAGCTCGCCGTTACAAACGAGGAGTCTGGAAAATCCCACTGAAGCGTACAGGAAGTGCGGTAGGGTTCAAGGTCGTAGCGTCCCCACCCCAGCAGCGGACACGTGGACCAGAAGATGGCGTAGAGGATGGCAAAGATGAGGAAGGTGAAAGTCAGGCATTTCCCTCTGTGACGAGCTGCAGGAAAAAGAGAGAGGTAGTACACTGACTCCGATGTAGATTTGTAACACATCTCAGAGTAAACACAGACCTGAGATCGCCTTCATAAACTGAGTAGTCATCATAGATAGATAACATATGACTTGTCGAGAGTTAACTGTAAGAAACTGTGATTTTCTTGTGGCCAACGTTTGGTGAGGGCATTGTCTATCGCTGGTTTGCCTTTCTCTGTCGTCAAAAACCTTCTATACTGTGCAGGGTCAGGCATTCATTCAACAGCTGGGGTAAATAGAAGCATGCACTGACAGCTTTCAACAGAAGAATGAAAAAGTCTTGAAAGAAAGAAAGAAAGAAAGAAAGAAAAAAAGAAAGAAAGTAAAAAATTAAATAAGTAAAACAAGATAAACGAAGGCAAATTATCTTGTTATCAATAGTAACTCCCAATAACAGCATTCATTCCCAGAATGACCTTTAACCTGTGCTTGGGCGTGTGACAGACAGCAGCCTGCTGAAGCTCATGCAGGCCAGAGTCATCATGCTGTTGGTACCGAAGAGGAAGCCCAGAAAGCCGTTCACCTGACACCCTAGAACAAGAAAAAGCGATTTTTCGTCTAGAGATGTATTCAACAGAATTTCACTTTTTCAACTCTTATGACTCTTTAACGAAAGAGAAACCCATTTCAGAAGACGAAAACTTTAAATAAACCACCTTGTAGCAATTTATTTAATTTAAAAATTCAGAATTTTATGGAAATTAAATAAATGCATTAGCATAACGCTGGCAACATTCGATTGAGTGCATGATGTTTGCTTTGCATAAAGATATTCATTCTGCCCAGAGTTATGTTCACAGAACGGACAGCTCAAAATTATGGATATTTTCAGAATGACCTTCTAGCTGGGTGTCACACGAAGAAAATCTCTCCAATGCGATTACAACAGGTCCACAAGCAACATATGGTCACTGAGATTGTAAAATAATTGTCTCAAAATGTGGCAAGCATGAAAAACATATCAAGGATCGAAAAGCAGCGACAGAGAAGCTACACAGACATAAAGCGACAGTTAAGATGTTACCTATCAGAGAGTAGATGTCACCAGGGTTAGTTCTTCAGAGATGCCAGGATATCAGATGTTATACCAAGTATCAGGATCGTATGTAAAGCCAGACACTGACGTCAAAGACCTAATTAGGCGGTTTATGTACAAACAGGACATAATTATTTTAATTGATTGCTGTGCTATCACAAAATACTTTTAAAATTTGGGTGATACCACCCCACGGTCTTCTTTCCTGCAAGTAAATCGAACTCCTGTTAATTTTTACTTTTCCAGAAATGTTTCGAGACATAGGAGAACTCATTACACTTTTTAAAGGCCGATCTAGAAATTAGCTCGCAGAGGAGGATGTTATACTAGAACAAATAACACCCCAAAAAGTATTCATCAAAAGACATATGAGTATAAGTTCATTGCGAGAATCGGAGCTCCTTTGATTTCGATAAATTGAGAAGCATCCAGATTCTCACTTTATTGTTTGTATTCTAAAACCTGATTGCTATGCATCCCCACATGGTTAGAAAAAATACATCTGAAGATTTGAATTCCCAGACAACAGAGTAGCATGCTTGACAGGTGAGCCCCTGACTACATCTACAAATCTTCTGGGTGAGTGGGGATGGAGGTCCAAGCAGACGCTGGCGTCATCGACACCTTTGTGAAAACTTGATGAAGAAAGAGAAAAGTTTCTCGACATGAAATCGAGACTTCACAAGATTATTCATTACTTGGCGCTGCTATGTTTTTTCCCAGGATCTGCCGTCCTTACTTTGTTTGTAAAGGTAAATAGAAGCGAAAGTATATTTTAAAGAAAAAGAATTCGTAAAAGGACACTTTGTACTTAGTTGATAGACATAGAAATAGATGACAAATCTCGTCGGCTCAAAAGTTCAGGTTTCAAACTACCAATCATGTCTAAAATACAGCTGTTCTAGAAGGCCGCCAAGTTTGGAGAAAGACAAATTGATACAAATTCATGATGATAGATGTGTCATTGGACAAGGAGGCCATCTTCTGTCACATCAGTCTTCTGCCCCTTCATCTGCCTTTTTCTCGCTATACCTAGTTTCAGATATCTTCACGATGCCAGTCTCTCATGAGACTGAAAGTAAACACCAATGCCAAATGGATTGGGTGTCGTCTGTTGACAGCAAAACATGGCGGCCTCTCTATCCGACACCAGAGCTGATTGTAAAACGGTTGACGTGCAACCACAAAGTATGAGGGAAAATGATTCAAAACATCAGTATCTATTATTCAAGCCTTCTTTGCCATTTGAGTTTTCTTTCTCCTTAAAATCATTGAGATTAAGTAATCTCAAGATATTTTTTATCTAAATATCTCCCCAGCCGCCTTCACGTCTTGAGATTTCGGATGACACACATCAACAATGACAGAGGATTTCTTTTCTAAATCATGAAAACGAGAAAGTAAGTTTTGAGAGAAAAAGAAAAATATGCATAGCCATTTCAGTTAACACAGATGAACTAAATGTTCAGACACACAAAGGCACCAGACATCCACACTTACGGACACCTACATCCAGAAATACAATACCCATTGTACACTTGAACACGCCTGCATAATACAGTCTTAGTCAACATTTAAATAAATATTTAATATGACTTCGTTTGGCTTTAACTAACTTCGCTGCTCATTAACTGATTTGTCGAATGTCTGCTGATTTATCAACTTCGTTGTTGTGACGTCTCGCTGACGTCACGAATGTAACGTTTTACTAAACTGTGAAGCGTTCTGAACGGTTAGGAGTAGTTTGAAATCTTGATCTCCCATATTGTTATCTTTGGAAGTGAACGATGTAGATAAAACTGATGACTGTCATCTTGCCCCCCTCAAGCTGCGGTTGCTAGGCAATATTTAGAAGTAAACTTACCTCAAGATTACATTGTGACATGCTTATCTTTTGTTTTCATTATTAATTTTCCTTTTGGCTACCCAAAGCGCAGATTTCGAACTTTTGTACACATTGATTGGTCTTAAGATAAACAACACCTGCTTTAAAAAAAAAACTGAGGAAAACTGACAAAGTTTCTTAAAGTCGGATTGAAAATGTGCGAACAAAACCATTGGATTCTTGAATCTTCCTGATCGAAGTTCTAGTTGTAATTTATCACAAAGAACAAACACCATGTGTAATATTCCGCCACACAATAGGTCATCAGAGATCATCTTTTGAAGATTGCTTTTTTTAATCACTAACTTCCTCAAAGAATCCGTTTTTGTTTAACATCTTTTTAATGCACATACAATCCTTTCCCAGCTTTTCCAAGATGATTTGTTCCTGAAAGGTGCATGAATATCGCCTACAATTATGCTCTCACCTTTCCACCATCAATCTTTGTGATTTTTTTGAGCTCAATAAATGACAGCCCCCACTTAATACTAAAACATTAGGATGAGTCTGACTGCAGTGAGTACGGTTCATAAGACAACCCCAAGCAGGTTTACCCTTTTGAACAGAGTTTCTCACCTCTCCTTGAACTCTGGCTGATTATACGCACAGCACACTTTTAATTGCCTGTCCATAAAAGCGGAATGCACGTGGCAATCCAAACAAAGCATTAACGATAGAATGTTAAAAAAGTGATCGAAGGTGAAACGCAAATGAGTGCTTCTAGACAAACAAGCTGATATTTGAACCCTGGCATTTCCGTTCTATTTCTTTCTCTCTTTCTGATGGCTTTATTGTTTTAAGCCCTTGTCTCTGTTGATGGACGTAATGTCCACGGTTATTACTACAATATACAAATCACACACGTGTGCATCCGAAAAAACATTTCACGTATAAGATTTTGAAAAATCTCGATGCACGTCTGCTTCAGTGATGGGGAAACAACACACACACATATATACAAACCAATGCAAAAATTGGTATACACCTTAGACTTAGAGCATGTGAAGACATGGAAGTACATGTTAGAACACATGGACAAATATGCATTTATTAGAGTGCACGGACCATGTAAATATAAACACGGGAACTTACACACACACAAGCGCGCGCACCCACACACACACGCATGCACATACATATATTAGAGCATATAGACCCATGGAACTCATGGACTCTCCCCCTCCCCCAACACAAAGCATACTGATGCATGGAATGCATGGAACCTATTGACACACACACACAATCAGAGTATAGAGATCCATGAACATACACGATTTAAGCAACAAAACATGTGTACACACAATCATATATAGACACACATACATAAATACACACACATAAATGTACAATACAGTACACAAACATGTACATGTAGGCTAGAAAATACCGAAGCACTGACATACACACTGATGCACACAGACACATGTACATACACTATCATGCACACAGACACATGGACATACACCATCATGCACACAGACACATGTACATACACCATCATGCACACAGACACATGTACATACACACCTATGCACACAGACACATGTACATACACACCTATGCACACAGACACATGTACATACACACTGATGCACACAGACACATGTACATACACACCTATGCACACAGACACATGTACATACACACAGACACATGTGCATACACACCTATGCACACAGACACATGTACATACACACCTATGCACACATATTCTATTTCTTGCTACAAAATCACTTTGTCTCTGTTCTGAGACCATAGCTGAAACATAAGGAAGACATGTTTCCTGTACTTTCCTCAGGGGAGAATATTTCTGCCATTGATTTCTACATCCTAGTAGCTGACAGAGACACATCTGTGAGAAAGACATCGTTAGTCATTAGAAGATGTCATCTTAAGTTTCGATGTAATTTAATTCCTAATGGCGTGCAATAACAAGTCCTCGGTATTAGAGGTTCGTGATTCCAGACTGGTCTGAGGGATTCATTTGTCACGATTTCTACACGCCTACTGTAGTTTCTTTTTTCTTTCTGATTTGGCTTCAAATAAAATAAGTAAAAAACATTTTTTTAAACACGCTACCAAGAAAGGGTACAATGATTTTTTTCCTCAGGATTTTTTTCAACACACACAACTTGGAAACATTTTATTAAAAATCTAGTAATATAGTAATGTTTTATTTAATCTTTCTAAGTGTGCCCCTCACACTTATATTTTAAGCTATATGTATACAGAGACCTAAGGAAAAATATTTTGGCTTATTATAATATATTTCAAATAAAAGTGTTTTTTGTAATTTTACTTATTTTATACTTTTCAGGATTTTTAAACTTTGCTATCGAATATTTCTTTTAACTTTGTGTCTTAAATCCCGAGACCTAAGAAAACAATTACTTAACCCTTTTCAGTACATAAAAAAATGTGTTTACAAATATTTTGGTTATTTTTAAGCTCTTAAATCTTTTTCTCAATTTTGCCATCGATAGTCAATTTATTCCCATCTTTAAATCAATATGAGCTATACACAAATTAAGAATATTAAATGTAAAGAATACTTGTGAGAAAACACGTTTTCCGTAGTCTTCTTCTCCTCTTCCATTTGATTGTTTGTCGTCTGCTTAGGTAACTGCTGCTCTAGGAACAGTAAACTAGAGTTATCTCCCTTAATTAGGTCTAGAAGCTATTATAAAAAATTAAAATTTTGTTTACAAATTATTTTACTTATTGTGGACTGCTGGAAATGATCTAATATTGCTTTGTCACCGGAAATGAGTAAATGATAAAAATTTCAGATCTCTACGATGATGGGAAATGAGGTTAAAAAAAAATAAATTACAAAATTCCAGTCAGAGTGAATTAAATAAAAGTGTGTCATAGAAAAGGTTTAGATAATCTGACCACGTGACTGACATCAAAAACCAAGATGAAAAGAAAAATGATAAAAACGATAAGGGTTTCTCTCCTAATAATTTTTTTGTGGATGAAAGGTGATAAGAAGAACCGACACATATCATGGAAATATTAGTGTTCCTAAGGTGCGTACGGTTGCATCGTTATACTCGGAAAGAAGAAGAAATAAAGGAAGAATAATAATGAAGAAGAAGCAGCATGGGAACAGACTGACGTGTTTTCTTTCCAACTCTCATTTTTCAGATTTCAAGGTTGAGGAATGCAAGTAGAAATGATGCTTTGTCTGCTGGGGCTTCTCATTCTTCCCAACTTTGTTTCCATCTTCCGTTTATTCCAGTGAAGCACGGGGATATTTCCCACAAGGCAAACAAGCCTTGGGTAGTTTTATGGATAATTGAGTGGTTTCTGTGGATAATTGGATGGTCTTTATTGATGTTCCCACAGCTTTGTGGCCTCCTTTTCTGTAATTACACACTTTCACCAGGACCAGAATCTGCGCCAAATTTTTACAGTTGTCTCGAAGTCAGCAAGGCGAGTGCGCCTTTCTTCTTCAACAACACCAGCAGCAGCAGCAGCAACAACAACAACAACAACAACAACAACAACAACAACAACAACAAACAACAATAACAACAACAAAAAATACATAAAGCAATCAAACTGCATTAATTGCGCCTTGGTGGGTATAGAATCATCAGGTGAGATAGTATTTTGTGTGACACTGCTTCAAACTCTTTGTTCGTGCTCTGCATGCACTTATTCTGAATCAAATGATCGACATCAGTTGTTGGCATGGAAACATCGTGAGCTCAAATTTCCTTCCAAGCTTAGGTGCCCGACTGCTGCGTATGCACTAAGTAGGAGGATGCAGGCATTCGATAACAGTTGATCTCACAACAGATATGTCAACAAGAAGCTATTTTCTACATTTTTCACTTGGTAAGAGTGAGCGAGATGGTGGTTATGAAAGGTTATATGCATCAGCCATGAATCAGCGGGATTATGATGTGTATGATTATGTCAATCTCCCTACTAAGTCAAAAGTAAACTGGTTTTAGCCAAATAATCCCTGGAAGAAAAACACATTTACAAGCAACAATAAAAAGTTCAGGCAGGTGCATTAAAAACTTGAAGTAATAAAACTACTGTTGGGTGTAATTCTTTCCCTATTTATCTGTTTGAATCGCGGATGGCTTGACAATATTTGAGCACCGCCTCACCATCCGCTCATAATCTGGTCCAAAACGGGCCTGACAGATTTCGTGGGAATATTTTTCAGTGATGGTTATTACAGTGCTGGCTCGAATTCCACATGTAGTCTTCACCAGAGTGAGTGACCCATACTTTTCAATCTATTCCTTTGCCAAAAAACAATACCTAACAGCGTAGAGTTTGTGTGGATCTTTCTGGAAAACATGGTTCTGTTACCGTTAACTTTGGCCTAGTAACCCACGAGGTGAAACCTATGTAAATCTCTTAAATTCCAGACCTGAAATGATAATTTAGCCTGATGCAGAGAAAACTGACAAACGGACCGATGTAAGCACATATATGTGTGTTGTTTATTCGTCGCTTTACTTTGTCTAAGAAGGAGCAAACACTACTTTCTGTGAACACGCTAATCTCTTTTTATTTTGGCAGATTTCTCTGCAACCTCAGATCATAAACTATTTGTTTTCGTTGTTTCTGCAACAAGGCATCTTGGCAGCTACACAGCAAAGTTCAATAGGATATGGGGTGCATTTTGTACTAATGACTGTATAGAGCTCAGTGTAAGGCACTATTTACCAAAACCTGAGTGAATACTCGCTTATGTGCTGGAGATACACGTCCACAAACATCATCACGCACGGTCAGAGGTCAAAGTGGTGACATCACCATTGTACACCATTGTATACAGACACGCCTAATGAACATACAATGCAAACTCTCCTACTGCGGCTGTACAACATACAATCCTGAGGTCTGTATTGTTGACATCTGTATCTAGTGATGTTTCTAAGGGTGCGTGCAGAGAATGAAAGGAAGGGTATTAACCGCGATTTAGGGAAATCGTGTCTGGATACTGAGCTCTACCCGGTCATTACAAAAACAAATGTGTGCTCTGCTAGACCTTTACCAGCGCATGTATCTATCAAAGCAGATAAAGATGCAAATAAGGTCAAGGCATCTAATAAAAGCTCAAAGCCTTTTCAAGGAGGGATTTGATGACTGAGTAGATTAGACACTGCAGTAGACATTTTATTGTAAAGAAAATATTATATAGATGTTATTGTAAAGAAAATATTATACAGATATTATTGTAAACAATTTATTATGCAGATATGATTATACAGATATTATAACAGGTATTTTTGGGGGGAGCGGAGAGAAAGAAGTTCGTTGATAAAGATTTTGGATTTGTTTTTCGATGATGCCTATGCATAGAGTTCGACTAATGTTATTATGTTTAGCATAATCGGACACATGAGCAGCATTGCAGGTGGCTTCGCTGGCAAGCTTCTGAAGATGAGAGGGGAGATAAAATGTCGGAAATACCATCGCTGATACACACGCACTATCTCTCTCTCACACACACTGCTGACTTAACAGCTTTATCTTTATTATTACTATTAACATTGATGTTGATAGTGTTATATATCTTGTATATCACAAGTGAAGTAAATTTAATCATAATTATGTAAATGAAGTACTTGATATCAAAAGCAAGCCTTTCAAAACCACAAATGCCACACTTTATACGATTTGTACTAGAAACACAAGTCCTGACTACTGGCTGGTTAGTAATTGTGCATCTCATTCCTAGCTGACAGGCCCTTGTCTTATCCTTTTTTAAACTACCAGTCTTAAATACTTTTATAGATGGGTGCTCTATGAATGCTGCTTTAATGCATAACGATAATGTTGTTGTGGTATATACTTACCAAAATTGTATAAACATTTTATTAAAATAATCAGGATGCCTCTTGATGTTGTTGCTTCCCCCTGTGAAATGGGCTTCGGCCTAATCAGTATAAAATTCGAGCTCGAGTTCGAGAGTTTCTCACTCTCTCTTCGCGTGCATGCACCTGATGCACCACATGCATTTTTAGGAAAAAACAGAAAAAAGTAAAGAAGCCAAATATAAACAGTAATTGCACAAGACTTTGTCCTTACAAAATGAAACAAATTTACAGAACATAAGAAATAGAAACAAACAGCTCCAAAACATCCCCCTTTACACCTGCAGCAATGCTTTGCACAACGATATCCTGCAGCTAGGCAACGCACAAAATCATGGACTGTAACCCGGAAGTCGCGCAGCTCCAGACGCCGCCACGTGACCATTTCTACCCGTCACGTGACGCCTGCGATCGGATGTTATCTAAGGAGTCTCTCATTTTGCCGACCGGCTGACGCTGTCGCGTTCTTTAATTGGTCTGGTCAGATGTTTGATCAACGCCCGTCCTGGACAGAACGTGAACAACAACAACAACAACAACAACAACAACAACAACAACAACAACAACAACAACAACAACAACAACAACAACAACAACAACAACAACCAACCAACCAACCAACCAACCAATGCGCGTAGTGTGAAAATAATTTTTGATCTTTGTCACCTGTGTGTCTGTTTGTCAGCGTGTCAGCTCCAGACGTTTGACAGTCTTTGATTCTGTGCCTAGAAAGGGTCAGCTCGCTCTTATATTTCACTGCATTGTACGCTCGTTCTCTTCAATAGACAGTCCATCATGACTTCATTCACAGCTGTTATTATTCTTACTCTTAGTCTTGGGCAAAAGAAGCAGCTAGGAAGAGTAATAGGTGTATGATAAAGATATTTGCAATAATATCTGTAGTTTATGGCGCAGTTAAACACTAACAGTTATAAAAAGGGAATAAAGAATGGAAAAGGAAAGAACAGTGCACGAAGAAGTCAACAAAAACGTTATTTTCAAGGATTATTGGAATTTCTCGGTGCAAGAAAATATTTCTCTAAATATTCTACCGTTCTTGAGATACATGCCTAAAAACACATCATATAAGCAAGAGAGTTGAATACCACTGACGTCACGATTGTACTTGGATACATTGTATGCTGTCAATGCTTCAGACAAAGGGTAAGCTCGGATCACATGCCAGTTAGAAACATCTGTGCACAAACGTGATTTTTCTTGACTCACACATGTGGATGGCGAGATAAAATTAAAAACAAAACTTTTGGAAAATTGTATCACAGCAAGAACCGCAACTCACATGTGTAGCCGAAAATCCACCGATGATGAAACGAGGATGCGATGACCATTGGATAACCGAGAAGAGGATGACCCAGGTCGGAAGCCGCCAAAGAGACGATGAAAGCGTCAGCATGATTCAGCAGCTTCCTGTTTTTGAGGGAGACGATGAGTACCAGAAGGTTGAGGGTCACCGCCGCCACTTCTGCACGCATCAAAAGACAGACAGTGGTATAGAGCGCGTGACATCTGCGTGAAATAACAGGACAGGAGAGAGCGAAAATAGCTTTGAAAGAAGGAGAAGAATTAGCATAGATACAGCTGCAGTGTTCACAGCAGCATCAATAATTGTACATGAAGTATGAGTAGGATGACCATCAATAAAAAAGGAATAGTAGGATGGGCAAAAGAAGGACGTACAAGAAGGATGAGTAGGAAAAGGAACGAGAAGGAGTAGGGTGTGTGAAAGAAGGAAAAGAAGGATTAATAAAGAGATGAGTAAAAGGAGGAAGAGGAGGAGTGGTAGTACAAGAAGGAAAAGAACAAGAATAGTAATAGTGGTAGTTGTAGACGTATATAAAAACGTAACATTAGTAATAATAATCGAAGAAGGAGAAGTACAAGAAAACATATTATTAGTAGTAGTAATTGAAGAAGTAAAAGACGAAGTCACAACAGTGGAAAAAGTAACTGAGGACGAAGTAGGAAAAGCAGAAAAGACGATAAAGTAGTAGTAGTAGTAATTGAAGATGAAATCGGAGACATAGGAAAGACGCACTAGTAGCAGTAATTGAAGAAAAAAAAAATAGAAACAGATGTCAGATTAGAAGTAGTAATTAAATAAGAAGAAGAAGTAAAAGAAGTAAAAAAAAAAAAAAATACGTAGCAGCAGTTTAAGAAGGAGGAGCAGAAAAACATAGCGTGAGGAATAGAAGAAGAAATAGTAGAAAGATGTAGAAATAGAAGGCGAAATATTAACAGAAAGAGGAGAGAAAGAAAACAAGTCATAGGCTCGCACACCTTTCTGTTTGATAAATTTCAAGTCAAACTCCTTGTGCCAGGAGAGACTGAAATCTTCACTGAGGAGATACAGAATTTATTTCATTACTTCTGTCTTTAATTAGCTCAACGTCTTCGCGAGCCACACCCCTTTACTTTCTTAAGCAGCAAGTAAGTGCATGGCCATGCAGTTCCTGCAGGTTGAGGATTCGCAGAGTTCAAAGCTGCACAGTTCGTGTGAAGATGCCGCCGAGCTGAAAATACAGTCTGACAAGGACTCGAACCCCCCTCCCCTCAAAAAAGCAAAATCGATGATCTCCCCTGAGGCATCCCTGTCGGAGTTGCGTGACATGATCACGATATCTGCTCCACCTCGTGTTTCTCTACCCACCCCACCCCTACCTCCGAGCTCGGCGCTCCACCACCCAGTCACGCAGTCTTCACGTGTGTGGACAGATGTGAACAGTTATTGCTGCTGATAACGAGACTCTAGTAAAGCTGCATCTCTCGCCTAACGACACCATCGTCTGATCACCACAGCCCACGGCAGTCGTTGTTGTGCACTCTAACATCATCATGGCGGCTCACGTCTCGTTAATACCCTGGTCACCCTTGTGCACGCGCTCATAAGAACAGATCAAAAATGCAATAATAATAATAATAATAATAATAATAATAATAATAATAATAATAATAATAATAGGACTTACGCTTGCATGCTTCTAAGATAAGAATTCTATTTTTTAAAAAAGATTCGTTTGCAATAATAAATACATTTAAAAAAACTAGATCATTGTTAATGTATACCTACTTACTGACTCAACTTGCATTTGTTTCTCTGTAGGTTTTAGACACTGTGAATGGGGTTGAAGGAGAATACTACAGTCAATTATCCCGAGGCATCAGAGCCATTACCAGTTCATAAATATCAAATGACAAACGGGTCTCTTTCTTGTGGTGGTCCAGTCAAAGCCCACAGTACTTTGACTATTTCGTCCCTGCACGAACCTATTGCTTTCTGTGCATGGGACAGGCTAAGTGCGGAGGTGCTGGTGTGTTGACTGAGCTCTCGTCGTCTCCCGGGTGAACAGCGGCGGTGGTTAAGCACACTGCCTCGTGAGACCTCGTTAAACAATTAACCTGCTCAAGGAGAGGAGGGTGGGACACTAAGCACAGAGGGAAGAGGTTCTGTCAATAATAAACACTAGGTTTGCTGTTTGACAAATCTAGTGATAAAAATATGTGGATGCTTTTTTTGGTCTGTTTTTTCGCTCTTTTTCACACACACACACACACACACGCACGCACGCACGCACGCACGCACGCACGCACGTACACGTACCAGCAAAAGCGCTGCATGAAGACAAAAAGAGGACAAAAACATAGAAAACAGAGCAAAGCAAAAAAAGACGAAAAATTAGTTTGCACCCATCTTGTAATTAAGTCGGTGACCTAGACTCCACTAAGGTAAACGTTTTTTCGCAGACAACTTGGGAAGCATGTTGCACTTCTTCATTAAGATTGGTTGGATTAGAATTCATGTCTTGTATCCTCTTCTTTTTTGTCTTTTAGTGTCTTTCTATATATTTCCCTTTCTATAATATATTTTCTCTTTGCATGATATTTTTATTTTTTTTTATAAATTATTATTCCCTTTTCCCATCATTTTCTCTTTGACGATTCAGTGGCGTGGCAACCTTAGTCACGCCAGTCAAGATCTCGGTTATACTTCTCTGCGGTTAAAAACACCTGTTAAAAAACTGCTACCCCAGTGACCTACATTCTATTTGCCTATGTGAACGGAGAAAACACATTTTCGAAGTAAAAAAAAATCCAGTAAAACAGTAGCCATATCGACTTGGACTTCATTAGTTTTCAGCCTCCCTGTAAAACGAAGCACCAATCTCACCTGCACACATACATCTCGAGGCCTCGGGGTGTAGTTCAATACCAGACAGGCTTAGAAACTCACATCACTAATGACATCAATGACTGTGTGTGAGAGAGAGATAAAGAGAGAAGAAAAAAAACTGTAGGTGTTCAAAAACCTTCTTAAATTCCTAAAGTGTCACACATTGACACAGCCACGGGGTTACTAGGCAATAGTTCTATAGATGCTCTGTACATCTTGTAAAGCGCGTGGAGCTCGCTTCCTGTGTGAGAAAAAAAAAATAATAATAATAAATAATAATAAATAATAAATAATAACGAATGTAGTTAGCAGCCTTTACTTTGTAGCTCTGTAAGCAAAGCCTGAACATTTGCCCAGGAACCATAATATCTCTCTGCATGATATCCTTCATGATCTTAATCTTTAGTCAGTCAAAATATTGTTATACTCTTAGATGTTTATTGTAGACTACTAATTAATAACACTTTCCAGACCTTTCCTCTAATCTGCGCCTAAAGGTCGTTATTAATAGGAAACATATCGACAAAGGTTTGATTAAAGGTTAAAGTTCAGGTCAACGCCATCTTTAACTGGTGAAATACAATTCGGCAAAGTTTTATCTGATTGTTTTAATAAGTTGTATACAGTCAAATCTCCCTACTATGCCACCTACCGGGACCGAGCAAAAGTGGCATAGTAGTGAGAGTGGCATAGTAGAGAGTGTTCGTAAAAACGGCTTTATTTGCTCAAGTTACCCGTCAGTCCAAAGCAGGGGTGGGCAATTAATTTTCCCAAGGGACCGCATGAGACATTGGGATGGTTTTAGAGGGCCGGACTAATATAGTTAACTCAGTTTTACCCAATACTGTATATATAGTATATATACTGGCGGGCGGGCCGGTCAGAGACAGGAGGCCTTTGCCCAGGTCTGGTCCAAAGCTCTCAAGAATCGTCGGCTTCGCTAGCTGTCTCCTCTCATTCTCCCCCTCACCTCTTCATCCTCCACCCCTCCCAACCACATCCGCGCACCTGAATCCTGTCGCTAGTCGACTCCCTCACACCTTCCCTCTGTCACGTACCTGTCACCCGGCCAGCGACCACCACCCCCCACATTGCCAGCCTCCACCCTCCCTGTGTGCGTGCTATGTTCCATCCACCTAACTGCGATGTCCCACACTACCATACAGTTTAATAATCGAGCACTGCGCGGAATTTTACAACTTGTGTCTTGTAACAGTCACAAAAAGAGTGGCATAGTAGGGAGAGTAGGGGTGGCATAGTAAAATTTTTTTTACATTGAATTTATAGTCGGGACCGAGCAAAAGTGGCATAATACCGAGAGTGGCATAGTAGAGGGGTGGCATAGTAGGGAGATTTGACTGTATAAGTTGCAAGCTTGGTCAAATGATTAACCGTACTTGTTCGGTTGAGAACGGCCCTTGCATTAAAACTTTGCTCTGCTTTGGTGGTCACACAAATCACAGTCCATGTACATGCTGTTGTACACAAACAACAATGAATTATCTAAACAGTATGCACTCTTTGTCACAGCAGTGTATCACATGTAGCCCAAACCACTGTGTGCTCGTTACAGAACATTTAATCGATCAAGACCACAATTTGGTCGGTCGTACAGTGGTTATTTCAGAGAGTCTGCACTGGAAAGAGAGCTATAATCAAGGTATGCACTGGAGAACCCAGTCCGAAGGGCAAATAAAAAAAAATTACTAAATAAAAAAACCTATAAATAAATAAATTTTATCTAGACCTTGTATTAGTGTGTGCTAGAATTAAGGTAACTGTTGAAGGAAGTTATTTTCATAAATGACAAGCAAGGCAATTGATGTGCTCCACAAAGATTGCTTGAGTCGGGATTTGATTGGTCAGGTAAGGTCAGAAACGATTGTTTGATCAGAAATAACCCAAACACCTTCAGTTTAACTAAACATACTATTTTCGTTGAGGAACAGCAGACTTTACCATCCTATCAAGCTTTATTACCTGTACTCACCGGATAACAAAAGCCTTCAATTCTTGGGTACTGTGGGTTTTTTTTTAAACCATTAGTGTGACATTTACTCTGTCTATCGTAAAACTACACCCTTGCGTGCGAAAGCTAGAAAAGAGTGGACAAATGGTTCTTCCAAGACTAATTGGTGTCTACCTGTCACAGATAAAGCTACTCTGTTCCTTTTATGTTCAGTACTTTGTACTCCAGCACCACGTGGAAACGAGCGATGGAAGCACAAGTGAGCGGATTACTCACTGGGCAGGACCAGCGCCTTCGCCACCCATTGCAGCTGAAGTCTTCCAGAATTAATGACCAGCCAGCAAAACATCAGTCTTCTCGAAGCTGGTGCCTTCCTGGTGGGGAATATCGACAGAAATATAGTTACCTCCACAGTAATTCAGGTCGGAATAGCAGTTAATTCTCGTGAGTCACGTTGCAAGTCACGTGGTGCTACACTCGATGGCCTTTCGAAGCAATATTCGGACCTGGAGCTAAGTCGCTAAAAGAGACTTCTTAACTGGAAAAATGTCGAACGTGTGACTAAGCTATGAAAATTGTTACAATAAGCCGTAGGGAAAACATCATCAGACCTAGTCACATCTTTGACAATATGGGTCCGGTTCACCGTTAAAAGGTCATCCTCTCTGAATCTGCTGTAACACACGCAGCTGCGTCAGATGAGAAAGTGGAAACTATATATGTGGCAAGCAAATACCAATGTAATAAGTTCATTTAGGGAACTGTCTCGCTATTCTTGACACAACTAATAACTTTTTCCATATCTGCGTCTTTAGTGCGTTAAGGCGCTCAGTCCTTCTATCTTTGTATGTCTTTTGCTCTTTCACTCTCTCTCTCTCACATACACAAACAAACACATAAACGCACACACGCGCGCACGAAAAAAAATCACGCATACAGACACATTGACATCAGTAAAAAAAAATCCCAGTATGTCTTTAAAATACACACGCGCACACATATGCGCGTAGAGCGACACACACACACATACGCGCGCGAACACACACACACATCGAGGCAATGGCGTAGGCGCGTGCCCACCCACACACACACAAGCAGACAGAGACAGCGAGAGTCGAAATCACACGAAAACTGTTACAGAAGCCGCGGAAGCCACGAGAGAAGGTTTTTCGGGGTTTGACGATGACTGACATCTCCTCTAATGGCTTCTGGTAAGTGGCTGGCAGAAAGCTTCAAGGTGCCAGACAACATCCTGCCCCGAATGAGGTCAAGACACCTCTGCTACAAAGATTCTCACTCGACGATCGTTTCTTGAATGCTTTGACAGTCAGCAACACCCACTCTTTTCCCCTTCCACGGTCATACACGTGCATACACGCAATCACTCATCTCCACCCCTAAACTTTAGCAAACGACATTCTTAGAGTAGATAAAGCTAAGGTTTAACCAAATATTTGATATAACCGTCATTCAACACTTTTTCAGACTCGGTCAAAACTTTCATCCATATTTGTCTGGTTAAGAGCGACCTTAACCAGAAGCATCCTTTGAGCATGTGACTTTGTTGACGAATGTCTTATGCTGGATAGCATGTCTCCAGCTGAGAAGCCCCTTCTGTCCCACCTTTATTCTGCTCAAAACCAAAGAGACCCTTTAGTCGGTCCAGTAGCTTCGGGAAAAGGACACTTACCACTTCACTGGGAACCGTGAGGTCCTAGGTTCCGATCTTCTTGTGACACCAGTTTGGTATTTTCTCCGTATACCACAGTTACCCTTCCATACCCGCTTTCCCATTCTCTTAAAGCCTGGCTAAATGTGGTCGAACGTTTCACCAGGTTTGGCAAAGATGTGTGTAAAAGTACCAACATCTCGATGGCTGAACTAAGTCCATGTTTATTTGCCAATACGATGGGAGACTACGAGGTCTGACGCTCGGTTAAGAAAGGTCTTTGGTAACTAAATAACCACAAGACGGAAAAAATGCCTTTCTATAAAATAGACCAACAAACAAAACAACAATAAAGCTCTGATTGTTTTTCTCACCTGCTAAGATCAGAAAAGAGGCGACAACGATGTCTCCGCTGGGCGACAACGCAGAAGCCGTGTCCCACTCCGTGAGGTTGCTGAGCGCGCGCGAAAGAAACTCAGTGTTGCACGTGCTGGCCAAGACAGCTCCGAGCACCAAGGGACTCGATGACAAGTCGGGGGTGGCAGAGGAAAATGCCGATGAAGCTGTAGACGACGACGACAACGACGTCGACGACGAAATAATACCTGAAGAGAAAGACGATGAAGGAAGTAGAAGCTTGGCGTGAGAGAAGTTTCGTGACGGAAAAACTTCCATGGATTACAATTAAGGAGGCCACCACACGAGTCGAGAGACACTGTTCCACTTCAAAGCCGTCCAGCAGCGATAAGGCTGTCAAAGAAGCATCGTCCATGACACGGCTTTTGTGCTTGACGTGCGCATGCGTGTGCAGGGGCAGAGTGGGTGTCGGGTGCGTGTGCGTGTGTGTGTGTGGGGGGGGAGAGTTTGCAGAGTAGTCCTGGCGCCGGGGATATGTTGGTCGCGCCACTGCAAACGAGGGAGTCTGCGAGTGTTGGATGCTGTCAGCAGGCTTGACGAGTCGAGTGATCGTTTGATGATGATGATTATTATTATTATGTGGTGACATTATGTGGTATTATTATTAGACAATAAAAGAAAATTAGAGGGGTAGTATGAAAACAACTCAGAATTAATAACAAAAAAGTAGGACAGAAAGTCTTTGATCGCAGAGAAGCCTAAAGCCGATTGTACACTGTAGGACTCGTGTGAAACAGTTACAGGACTAGTCGATTCTGCTGTGTTTGCAACCTGATAAGGAGATGAGAATCAGACCATCTGCAGACAACGCACAGCCTCTTTTTGCGATGAAAATGAAGAGATGTGAGGGAATTATTCGCAAACTGAAACACCATGTTGCTGACGGCACAGTCTGGATCGTCACCCGTTTTGTTGGACTTGGTGAGACCACGAACTTGTATTACTGGACTGCTGGCAGATGAATTTTTTTTTTCCCAGTTAACTCCTAAAACGAGGCATTAGGCTACAAAGCTTCCGGTTTAGTTATATTCTTTGTTTAGGCTCGCCGAAACTAACAGCGGAGAACTTGGCAAGAGGCTAAGTGTTGGTCGTTGCAGACATCAGTCCACCTGTATACATCCATGGTGAGACCGACTCGCAAGATTCGAGTAAAAACAGAAGAGACTTCCAAATTTCTTCTATCACCGGAGACAGCGAAGAATATCATCTACAGAAAGACTATCTCACCTTGACAGAATCTTGTTACCTCATTTGTTGACTAGACGTAAAACAATCCAATCGACCAAGTACTTGGCCATGTCATCCTTTGCTGGTTCCATTTTAGTTTAAATGTTTGTTTAGAGAATGAAAAGACGACTCAGGTGAACCGTGAGGAAGTCGACCACTAATATGATTATTCCCATTTAAATGAGAAACAGATCATCAGGTTCGTGAACTCAACAGACCAGCAGTAACGTGCATTATTGAGTGATTATTTCTATTTTTCAAACATACAAAACAGCGCAGTGACGGAGTGTAGATTTTTTAAATTAAAAATTAATTCAGATATTTATTTTACAAATGACGTCGATAAATGAAGCAGTTTCTTTGTGATTATAACAGCTGGAAAGATCAATTATGACAGGTGGTACACTTCAGACATTTCTCTCCCAGTCCCCAGTTTCCTGAACTTGCTGATGTTGGATGAGTGGGTAAGTAGTTTGCCAGATGCCCGCGGTGTGAAATCGACAGAAAGAAATGATGTGACAGATGTTTTTGCTGCACCAATTCCAAAGAATGAATCAACTTGCTTTTCATCTGCTCAAGTCTTTGGCAATAGCCACACAGACCATCCCTCATCTGTAAACGTGTCTACACTTTTTCGGACATCTTTACCTCTGTAAAAGCCATCATGCATATACTTTATAACATATGTAATTTTGTAGGCCCACCGTATTTCTATTTTTTCGGACATGTTTACTTTTCCACAGTGTTGGTGTTGTCAATCCTGCAAAAGGAAATGTATGTCCCTACACACGCGAAAAAAAGTTTTAATTTACTGCGGAGGTTTGGAAGCAAAGCAATGCATTAATAAAGAGATTGATCGAGAAAGCCGTTGAAAAAGCCTGCAGTTGCTGCTCTTGTCATGGAAACATTGTATCGTTATTGTGAGCAGATGCGTGGATTAATATGTATGAATACGTCTATACGGACACAGCTACATCCATTGAGAGGGTTGGGAAGGAGGGTTGGTCACGAGAATAAAGTGGAACAGCAGTTCGGCAGGTGCGATGTGTAGGATGGGGACAATAGCAGACAGGCGGGCTTAATGTTATAAAGAGCTGCCAGATTCACTCTCGACTGATGTCAGTGCCGTTCCAAAATGCAAATGACTAGTCCCCTTGAGCTGTAGAGAGGTACACAGAACCAGATACAGATCTTATCTTAAGGTTTCCAATGCCTAGGATACAGACATTAGTGAAAACAGGTTAATTCGGTTTTGGACTTTCATGATTTTACCTGTTTCTGTACCCTGCTTCTCGAGTTGGTGTGTATGTGTTGTTGTTGTTGCTGTTGTTGTTGTTGCTGCTGTTGTTGTTGCTGCTGTTGGTGTTGTTGCTTGAGGAGATGTTTCTACATTTGTGTCTTGACATAAGTGGAGGGTCTTGATTATTCATGTCTTCAAATGTTTAAAAAGTCTTTGGACAAGAAAATAATATTTTGATAAAGTCAACTTCAACGCTCAGAAAATATGCTAGGGAGAAAACCGTTATAATAAAAAGACACGATAGAATCATCTCTCCGTGATGTTGCTTCTGTGTTGTGGTCATTTTTCGATTTAGTTATTGGATTTTGATTTTTGTCTTTAGCTCGGCTGCTTTTTGCTCCTCTTTTCTCTTGTTCAGTTGGATTGTATTTTAACGTTCCCCACTGAATAACAAATTCGAACTGATTGGATTTGCTCCCCGGATTTCCACTCTGACATATTTCATTCTGTTCGGCAGCGACCTTAATCGCATTTCAGTGAATAAAATCAAGTGACGATCACCTTTTGCTGTTTAACAGGATATCACTGACCCTTGGGGTTTTAATTTTGTTTTTGGCGATTGTTGGAAATGTACTTTTACCGTTAAATCTGCAGTTATCACTCTTTACTACCGGAAGTAAGTCTGCATTGTTTTTATGTTTATATCTGTAACTGTTTCGTCAATATTGTGGTTGAATCTTCAGGTTTTGTGTCATTTGTTACCATATGTTTCTCACCTTTCATCTTATTTTAAACCAGTACTACTCGACAATACATGGCGCAAGTTGTTATTGCAATCGTGTGAGGAAAAGTGAGGGTTATTCTACTTGATTTCTTTTGGTTTTCTACTTTCTGAAGAGCGTAAACAGGGTACAAGTACAAACAGATCCTTTGATCTCTTGGACGCTTCCGGAATTGCCTTGACAACCAAGCCGCAGTTCCGGTGCTCGATCACTTGACCGTTTAATTACCTTCACGAATGCAAACGACGTATCAATGTCTTAAAGAAGGAAAGCCGAATTCCAAGTCTGGGGGCGCTAAACCCTTGCTCAGAGTCACACTGCACTTCATGCTATTTTCTCACATCACGGTTATAGATGTGTAGCTTAAAATAGACTCCCCCCCTCCCAAAAAAAACCACAAAAACAATAAGAACGCGCAAAAACTTTTTTTTTTTTGGAAGGGGGGAGAGAGGAGAGAGAGAGGAGAAAACCAGTTGGTGTCCTACATTAATCCCGCACTGGACACCCCTGTCTTCGTGGTGACAGCTAATCTAGAAACTGGAACAGACCTACGAAAGAAAGACTGAAAACATGAGATTGAGGCGGTAATTAATAGAGACAATGGATGCCACTCATCAACGACTGCTGTGCCTAACAAAAGAGTCTTGCCATGGAATGAAACCTTGCGTGCGGAAGCTTGTTAAATAAGTTGTGACTTTCTCTGAGCACGCGTCTGTGTGTGTGTGTGCGCGCGAGGTCACGCGCACGTGTAAGGGGTCACCTGCTGATGAGCGTTAGTCATCAGTTCCTAGTCATTTATTATCGAAATTGTGAGGTCATGGTGACATGGACACTAGGTGACTGTTGGTTAGTTGGTTGGTGTTCAACGCCTTCTCAGCCGCAAAGGTTAATGTAAGATATTTTTCCCGAAATATGTGTAAATATCTTTCTTCTGTTCCCGAAATTCACAATTACAAACATTACCATGCACATGAAAGAGGCCAAACTCGTGCATCACATTTGTGATGCTTAATTAACTTATCGTCTCACTTTTCCTTTGGCTGTAGCCTTCACAATGTAAACGTATTTATGCACAATCCTGACCTCTGTGTTGTTGACCTCATTGTGTATATGGCAATGTTTTTAGACGGGTTATTTGCTCCGATTTGGGAAAATGGTATCTTGTTCCGAGGTTTACTCAACCATTAGAAAAAAATATTGCACCTACCTGGCTTTTAAGAGCGCTGTATGTAGCTGACCTGTGATAAACCAATCCGATAATAAGGAGGTGAGCCATAAGCCCATACCATAGCAACGTATCATTTTTATTAGTCTAATTTCCTTTTATATTAATTCTTCATTTTTGTGTTATGTGAAATCCAAGCTCTTTTACTAACAATAACAAACCTGTTGATGTTTTTGAGTGAGAGAATAGCTCTATTCACGTGTGAAATGGGAAGAAATATTCAAGCACATTGTTTTCCTGGCTGTCTTCAAGTGACAAGAAAACAAAAATGTTGCGTGCTAGGTGTCAAACTCAATCTCACCTGTTTTATCAGACTAAAAGTTTTTTTCCACAGGGAAAGTTCATGACGGATAAAGATGGGGAAAATCAGTTTCAACCCCACCCACCCCCTCATCCTCTTTGCGTGATTTTTTCCTCGCCGTCATGTTTGTACTATTTTGTTTATTCCAGAAATAAACAGCGAGCAAAAGTGTTGAAGAAGCCTCAAAAATGAGATACAATTTTTGTCATGAGGTAGATTAAAGAATAGTGAGAAATACATTTGCCGGCCAATTATTTCCTTTTTTCTATTTGGCATTTCCATTTTTATTTGCTGTTTCTGCTGTCAGATGAAACGGAAACTAAAAACAAAAAGAAAGAAGGGGGTAAAAAAGAAAGAAAGAAAGAGGGAGGGAGGGAAGGAAGGAAGGAAGGAAGGAAGGAAGGAAGGAATGCTCAACACACGCTGGTTGTGGCTGCTGTTGCCGCTTCAGTACATATTTTCCTCTTGGCCGACGACTGGTTGTGGAAGTTTGGAGAGCAACAGTTTTTGTTTTCTCTGAATTGTAAGAGAACGCTTTGAACTCAAGTTGAACTGTTTATTAATAGCAACAGCTTCATTTCGTAACAATAATTCATATTTTCAACTTTTAGAAGATGAGTCCCTCTCGTGACTTAAAAAAAATTCTTTACTTTAGGAGTATGAAGAATTAAGCAGCTAAAGAATACTTTTCTCAAAAAAATCTTCTAGTGTGGCTTCTCTCCTTCCCAACCATTACGTGGAATAATTCTTAAGATAACTGTCCTCGGAGATTAATCAGAGACACACATGTATGCCTTCCTTCCGTTTTCTAGGGCCACGATGTTAATTTAAGGCAGCGTGTATTTACAATTTTAAAGTTCAGTGCCCAATTTAACTAATGTAAAAAATCTCGTGTCAAAATTAGAAACAAACGAAACATTTTTTGTTCAATGACTGGCTTAACCTTTGAAAAGATGAGCTTTAGCTGATTTTTCGTGATCGACCCCAATGCGTATTTTCTCTTTTTTCCCCTTAATTTTCACTCATTCTATCTTATTGCAGCATCCCCTCATAAGTCTACGCCCATGACATCCTCTATCACAAGCTGCCAGACGACCTCGCTGTCTCTCCTCAGTCCCAAAGTTCCAACAGATGTGGAGTAATGAACGGATCACGTGTGCGTGACGCTAAAGAAGCGCGTGCTGGACGTTGTAGACTTAATCATCCCCTCCCCATCCCGTCCCCCTTGTCTGCTGCAACCGCTTCGCGTGCGGACCGCTGGACCCTGTCGTTGCCTGTGTCACAGAGCTTGACCTATAGCCTGTGCACAGTTGTAGCTGAATCGCGGTTAATTAGTGGAGAGGACTGCCAGGACTTCCCAAGGCGTGTCGGGACTTTAAATCTTGAGGTTTGTGTGTCTCACGCCCCTTGTACATCAAACCGTCTCCCTTCCATAGCCTCCAGGATAAGCGTCTGGTGAGCCGTTGACAGATGTCCACTGGGCTTTTAATTTTTTTATTACATTATTGCATTGATTTCACTTTAATATCCATGGGGCTTTTCGATGAAGCATTTAAATGTCTGAAAATCCCAAAGCATTTGTTAGATGTTCGATGGTAATTATTAATTTGTTAACTTGTATCCTTATATTCATTATAAAAACATGTTTGCCAAGAAATATGACTGGCTTTGCAATGCATGTTACTTTTTAGACTATTCGTATGTTTACCTAAACGAGCCACTGTTTGTTTTAATTGTAAGACTAACAAATGACAAATTTTTCTATTTCTTTGTGCAGTTTCTTTAAAAGACTTTTGGTGGGTACAGATTTCTCTGTACCAGCAACACTTATAGTCTCTAATTTTTATTGCACCCAATAAAATTGCTACTCGATACATTATATCCTTTTCTACATCCAGCTCCTTATAAAACCACAATTGTACTTTTCCAATTACAAGTGATATACCACATGATTCAATACTGGTGTTAAAACATGCTCATCAGTCTCATGAAATCCGGACCAAACCTGAAAATCTTTCAAAATAAAAGTCCTTAAATGTCAAATTTTTTTCCCCAAAATACCTCAAACATTTGTTCATTTTTTTCTTTATGGGTACACGATAGCATATCATAACCCACCAAGACTTTTCTATTTGCAGCTTGAGCTGCCAGAAATAAATCTTCCATTGATCTTTACAAAAGATTGTTGGAAGTACTTGTTTTAATTTGTGAGCAATAGTAAATAAACATTCTAAGTGTTTTTTGTCTTTTTTTTTAGTCTGACGAAACACAAATAGCATTCTTCACATATTGCTGACAGAGCTTTTGGGAAAATCATGTTTCATGCATGTCTCACATTCTGCTCAACTCCTAATAAGTTTCAGTTTCCTGCAGATGTTCTTCTTCGTGAAAATTACTTCGCATTAAAAAAAAATTAGAATCACAAGTTTGTTTGAAACAGTGTTTCACTCCTTCAAATGCCCTAGTAACTTTTGTCTTACATAAACACTTTCCCGCTTTTTATTTCTCTGTCTCTGAAAAGCTCAGAGTTGATCAGTAAGGTGAATTTTGCCAAGAAAAAGGAAGATGATTGTACGAAGCTATTGTTCTTGCTATGTGTCCAGCGAAGGTCTTAAAACGTGCAGTTGTCAGTGAAAGTTTTATCATCAAGCAACATAAATTGCTCCCACCTGAAAGATTTGGATCAAAGCCGTTGAACAAGATTAGAAAGGAAACTAACGGTTTTGTTTACGATGCTTCAAGAACGGTTGAAGAAACGCCAAAGTAGTGCAAGAAAGAGACCGTGCCGAGAATAGAACCTTTTGTAAGTCTGGTAACAAATTATCAATCATACACTTTTTCTGGGCTGCATCAGTAAATGTAAAAACTTATAATGCCTTGTCCATGTTAAGCAAAGAACCCTCCGTGGTATTGCAGAAACAGGGGAACAAAATAAAATATATCGAAACTAAGAGACAGACAAACCTGTGAATAGACACACAGGCAGAGAGACATAAAAAGAGAAAGAAAAGGCGAGCAAAGATAGATTAAAACACCACACCCTGAGACCACACACACACCATACACACTCACCAATCCACTCACCCACTAGCTTACAAGTATATAAGTGGACTGGGAAGACTGTAACAGAGCTGGGTGCAAGTCCTTTGCTCTTGCCGACAGAATCTTCAAGGGAAGCTTCCGAGGATGAAATGCAAGAAGGAAAAGCTTCTGAGGATGAAATGCAAGAAGGAAAAGCTTGTAGCCTCACAGAGACGAAGAGAAACGTGAGAAGACTCGAATTAAAATAATTAATTCGGCTCAAAGGCGGCACATGTGCCTCAGGGGATTCAGTTCGTTCAATTTCTTTCGTCTAATTCAAGCGACAGCACTAGCGCATAACTGCAGTTCGTACAACCATAATGAAAACGATAAGACAGGACAAAAATAATTTCACCTGAAGCACCTGTAAGAAAAATATATCTCGCAAAACCTCTCCCTATGAAACGCACTTGCATAATCAGTTCTTTGTGGGAAGAACTTATGCGAGAAATGATTCGCGGGGTGTCGCGGGTGGTGCAGAGGGCTCTGTTGCAACAGATCTTACAATGACAGCTCCATAGCTTCACCGTTCCATTCCATTGATCGCTCCACTCAGTTTTAAGTGGTTAAATCTCAATTTAGTACTGGGCTCTCGCTGTGAGAAAATCGACTCAGCTATCAAAAAATCGAAAGGCAAGTGGTGGCCAGTAATCACGCGAATCAAGAATAGATGTCTTCTTTTTTTAAAAGTCTAGACGCTTCAAGATCCACACAACCTCCTGCAGCAGACTTCAGTTTGAAAGAAAAAGTGGAGATATATTGCTGCTGGTCGTATTTATCATCCAGCCCAAAAACTTTGTTCATTAAGCCTGTAAATAAGCTAGGAATCTTAAACTTGTTCTAGCCAAAAATCGGCAAGGTCTCCAGACTCACTCCCTCCCTCTCTCAGTCCCCACTTCACTCACTCACTCACTCGTAGTATGTGTGTTTTCACATATTTTGGAAATCAGTATATTGTACTAAGGTTTACCCAGGCATCAGAAAAAAATGCACCTCTCTTAACTTTGAGCCCAGGGGTGGGCAATTAATTTTCCCAAGGGGCCTCATGAGAAATTGGGATGGTTTTAGAGGGCCGGACTAATATAAATAAGTCAGTTTTACCCAATACTGTATATATAGTATATATACTGGCGGGCGGGCCAGCGGGCGGGCCGGTCAGAGACAGGAGGCGGGCCGGCCTTTGCCCAGGTCTGTTTTAGCCACTATTTTAGAGGACTGCTCCCAAACCCTTCAGACTAGTTCACCGTTTAAATTGACAGACACCGTTATGTCTTACGAAAAGGAAATACGAACACTTATGCCATCCGGCTTTTGTATAAACTCTCGAAGTGCCTCAGGACAGGACTTTCACCTGCAAGTCTGTAAACCAGCTCGCTTGCCCGGTCCCCAGAGAGATCCTACCCAGCGAGGACCACACCACAGACGAACAGTCGATATTTGCAATGTTGATCCTCTTTATTTATTTTTCTTAATATTGTAACCTGCGGGATCAAAGTGAACACGCCGAGGCCACGTGCCAGGTCGAGCAGGTGTGACAGAGCTCATTGCTTTCTGTTGCTACCTGTGGTAATCACCAATGATTAGCCTACTACTGTCGTGTACGCTGCGACCTGTCAGTGAGAGTAATTAAGGTTTTCACGAGCTAAGTGCGTTGTACAAAAAAAATTGGTGGTAAAATTCTGTGGTCAGAGTCACGAGCTTGCCAATATGTTAGGGCCTTCTTTAAACGGACATATATTGATGAAGATCTGAGCAAAGCTGACAAGGTCTTTAAATGATTCAGGGCTTCTGCTAAGGCTAAATTCTTTGGGGTCCCAAGGACCCCTTCTTCAGATTTTTAAGGGGTCCCTGTTCTTCGCCCAAATTTGGAGGGGACCCCATTGACGAAAATTGAAGGGGTCCTCCGAACTTTTAATGCGTACTGTACGCAATTTTTTGCGTCAGCAGAAGCCCTGAATGATGGTCATAAAAAACTTAACTAAACGTTTGTCTATATTTATCCGATTAAGAAAGCCCTTTACAGAACCGGTGCCACGCCTAGTTAGCCACGCCTTTAAGGAAACTTAGACTGAACGAAAGCTGTGACCTCTAGTGACCAAACCCTCTGTCACGAGTAGTAATTCTCACACTTTTTTAAACTAGTTTTCTTCAGGGCCACTTTAAGCAAAGCTCCACAAGTCCTGCCGGTCACACACATATACTTTATAAGCCACACACTTGACAACACAATTGATGTGTTTAATTACGAACTTCTGTATCCATGGCGCTACACAGAGGCAAATTATATGTTATTTGTTTATATAAACCATTTTGCTAACTCCAATTGAATACAGCTACTTTCAGAAGAATGTAGCACACACTCTCATAAAAACCCTTCTCTGTTTTCTTTCGAACTTTATTTCTGCTCTCGGTAAATTTCATGTCCGTAACTAAGTCTAATAAGTCAAGCGTCACAGACACGGTCCAATTCACAGATCGACATGGCCCAATTCACAGACAGTTAAATTCACAGACACGGTCCAATTCACAGACGCGGCCCAATTCCCAAACACGGTCCAATTCACAGACACGGCCCAATTCCCAAACATGGTCCAATTCATTTATCGACATGGTCCAATTCACAGACACAGTCAAATTGACAGACACGGTCCAATTCACAAAACACGGCCCAATTCACAAGCACGGTCCAATTCACAGATCGACATGGCCCAATTCACAGACACGGCCCAATTCACAGATCGACATGGCCCAATTCACAGACACGGTCCAATCCCAGCGTCGCTTCTGCGATTATTGCTGTAGGCCGGTCGCTGCCAACTTGCTTACCTCTACTTCCCCTGTGGTAATGTTTGTTTTTTTTAAATTCCCGATTAAAAAAAATCTTACTTAATTGAATTTAGCTATAATTGTGGTGGTCGTGCTGCTGATGTTAGTGACCACAGTAACCTCCATCAAGTGTTTGTGCCCCATGTGAAAAACATGCCTCCCTTTGCAGGCGAACCGTGAACTATCAGTACAGCAGTCGTTATATATTATGCTTTCGTCACCTGGCAAGTGATCGCTCTTTCCCACTACCAAAAGTTCGCTTCCGCATCATTTTATTCCCGTGTTAATTAAATTTTTTATTTTCTTTTTGGTTCTCTACATTCTTTAAATACGTTTTATATATGTGCTAAATAATTGCTTGTCTTGTTGAAGCTTGCATGCTATTATCTCTCTAAAAAAACAAAACTGTAGTTTCACGAAGCTATCAACCGTCTCTAAGAAAATAACCTGAGAAATTATGAAAATATGTGCACGTTCCTTCCCTTATTTTTCTCCTTCTCTGCCTCTTCTATTCCCACTTTGTTCATCCTCCTTTCTTTTCTTTTTTTAATCTTCCTTTTTCTAAAGGTTAAGTCTATCTACCGCAAAACGGGTTTATTCTGGACATTATAAAAGGATTGTCATTTTTTAAAGCTTCTTTCAACAGTCTTCCGGTTATCTAGAATCCCTGATTGTACTTAATGATCCCATGCGGTTAGCCGTTACATCAATGTTAGGTATAAATATCTTCTTGGTCGTTGGTGATCCCTTTTTTGTTGTTTGGCAGACAGAGGTCTGTCAAGAAGAACCCTGTGATTTGCGTCATGGCATTTGCCATTTTTGGAGTCTTCAGTCTTGAGAGGCAGCGTCTGTGTTGTCTTCAGAGGTCGCTATGCTATTTCCAGCATAAACACCACAGCGCAAACAAGATAGCCGGAGAGATGGGCCTGGGACAGTTTTGTTTATCCTTCCTTATTTTGCAAAGAAAATTGCCTCATTCTGTCTTGAGCCATACATGGTAACCATGGTATTAATATACCTAAGAGAGGAAAGGAGTGTGTGCGGGCAGTTTACGATTGAAGACAGAATTTGTGAGGAATTAAATGGATTATAGACCTCTCATCAATCAATAATTATGGAAGCTGAAAGTAATTCAGACTGTACACGGAGAACCGTTAAATATCTTGAGTGAAAGGGAGAAAGAACATATACATGCGCGCGCGTACGAGAGAGAGAGAGGGGGGGGGGGGGCATTGGTGTGAATGAGTTATGACAAGATGTTTCATCGTATCACGTATACCTACGCATTTGTGTAAGATACAGGTTCCTTTCCACAAACACACCACAGACTGCATCTAATGTACTTAGCCTGGAACTGCATGTAGTAACTTTCTATGGCCAGACTGCCACTGCCACAAAGATTGCCACACTCGCATGGAATGGTCGATGGGTCGTGTAGTTGCGTGATGCTAATCTGTGATCGCGAATGAGCATGTCATGATTCTTTACAGTTTTGATCACCACTTTTCGACAGTTATTACCTTCTGGTCGGGAGACTGTTCGAGATTACATGAAACACATATGTAATTTTTCACGCGTGTACATTATGGCCACACACACACACACACACAGAGCAAGACTAGAAAGACTAGAACTCTTGTAAACTTTACTGACCTGGATTGATCAGCACTTCTTTCGTCCGACCTCTGAAATTTAAGAACACTTAGCAAGAAGCTGGATCGATACGTTAGGTGAAAACAAGCTAACAAAATATCTTTTCCCTCCCTTGTGCTCGAAAAGATCAGATCAGCAATTTTTGCACTATAAACCCGGGTCGCAGGCAATGCCTTTGTTCTTTTTTCCAAATAATAAAGCATTTCTACAGCTCATTTACCTGCCGACAACAACTTTAAGGCGCTTTGACATAATTAGCTTGGCAATGTCTGTCACGAATGGAAATACACACGTACTGCACGCATAAAACTAAGGTGCTTACCAATAAAAATAAAGAAAATAAAGACACATGCAGACAGAAGTGGAATGTATGAAAAGAGAGAAGAGAAATTAAAGCCACCATCAAAAGTATTGACACTAATGATAGGTTTTAAAACCAGGCTTGAAGCATTAAAGGTGATGTGTGTGCTAAGTCAATGACTGAAAATCATTCCAGAAACTGGTACCAGAGAAAGAAATAGAGCAGAGCCGAATTTATCCCGTCTGATACTGGCTCATGCAGGAGGTCAGAATGAACAGATCGGAGACATCGACTAGTGCAGGGATGCACAACCTACGGCCCGCGGGCCATATCCGGCCCGCGACGCGGTGCCATCCGGCCCGCGAAACTTCTGCCCACAGTGCAGAAAATCGGCATGTTAGTAATAAAAAAAGACCTTAAAAAAACGAAAAAAAGGAAGAAGTAGGGGCGTCTCTCAATCTTTTTTTCGATGGACGAACATTTCGATTCAGTGCTCTGACTTGGTGTCTCTACGATGCAGCCGGACATTCAGAAGTTGGTTTCGGGAAAACAACTTCAAATATCCCACTAATTAGTACATAATTAATGGTAAGTACAACTTGTTTCTAATAAAAAATGGTATCTGCTCTATTTTTTGTTTTTCCTTTTTGTATTTTTGCGGCGAAGTGGCCCGCGACACGGCTGTCCGAAATAGATATGGCCCGCAGGCCGAAAAAGGTTGGGCATCACTGGACTAGTGTATTAACTCAAATATTATAGAACAAGGCCACAGAAACAATGGCAGCAGGGAGAGGCCACCTTGTACTCAGTGCGGCGCGAACAGCCAACTAGTCACTCACGGAGGAGTGGTGTCACATGATGTGATTTGCGCTTACATAAGAAAACGCGGGCAGCACGGCTTTGGATTCAGTGAAGCGTGTTGATTTCTCCAAAAACTAAGATCTGATGTTCTGCAATAATATTGATACAAATGAATTTACTTGCGCTGCTTACAGCAATAAAGGACGCTCGTGATGTGATGATGTGATGTGAGCGAGAGTTACTTGCCCTTACTTGGGGTAAACATGGACGTCTATATAGGTGGATTGCTGTCTGCCAAGCATAATGCAGCCTCTTGCGAAGTGATCCACTGTTAGTCTCGGCGAGCCTAAACAAAAAAAAAAAAAAAAAAAAGAAAAAAAATGTGAATAAACCATAAGCTTTATCGTCTAATGCCTCGTTTTAGCAGTTAACTGGAAAAAAAAAAAAAAAAAAAACTCGTCTGCCAGTAGTCCAGTAATACAAGTTCGTGTTAAGACTTAAGCGGCTGTGTGCTATCTGTGAGACAGGATCGTATTTTTGAGCTTTTTTAAAAGCTGTTTTCACAAGATTTTTCACTGAAAACTACATGTTCCATAGTCTGTGGAATAATCTAGATAAACCTTTTTTTGCTAGCTATAAATCGACATAGCTTATATTTACTGTCTGTATCAATCCTGCAGTTAGGAAAAACTATTTTTTTAGTTTTGATGATCGAGGCTCATATTTTTTTTATTTGAAGTTAAGCTTTAGGGGGACTATTAAACTCATCAGAGATTTTTTTGGAGAAAATTTGTACTCATGTCTTGTATCATAGCATTTGTATACATATATTTTTACATTTTATTCGTAAGATTAAAATACTCTAACCGAATATACCTTAAATCAATTGGTCAGTTTTGATTACAGTAGGTTTAAAGTCAGCGTTATACACCCTTGATTTTTATGGCTTTAATTACAATCTAAACCGTGATGAACTATAAATAATGCTGTATTAAATTTGTGTTTATTATCAATATTTGTTAAACGTAGCAGAACATGAACACCCACAGATATAATAGACCTCAACCTACACCTAAAATTCAGTTCGTCGATTATAGCCCATATTCTAAAAACAGTCACTACATATTATTCCACATAACGAAACGGATAATATAAAAATCGTAAGATATTTATATTATACCATAAAACATGTATCATCTTTATATACCAAAGAGTTAAACTAATATCAGTTTGAGCTTAATGAGGACCCATGGTGTTAAATAATTGATCGAGTGATTTCTGTGCAGCTGGCGGCTCATCCGTCACCTGTTGGAAACAACTGATGAAGTTGAAAACAATTTTTAAAATGTGAATAACTTACTACTTTTCCACCGATTTTAGCATAGGGCTCATTCAGATTTAAAAAAATACTATCTCAAAGCTGTCTTGGCCTTTAGTTATAGTCACAGACTTGGTTACAGAACGGACGTGTAATACAAGTTCGATGTTATTGTTTTCGATGCTCACGAAACTGGCGGCTTTGTTTATCACAACTAAGGGAAGTCACTCGCAGGTGATGACGTTTGCCTTACAAGCCTCGATGAGCTTATGTTAGGTTTGATGGGCTAACAAAATTATCAGAAAAGTTCACTGCATTTTTCTCATTCGACTGCACTATTGCCAGAGCATCTATGAATCCAGTGTGCACACTGATAAAGTCTGATTAAGCAGTAATAATTGGGGGAAGGGCAAAAGCTAACGATTGGAGCTGAACTAGAATCGATCTATATGAAGAAAATGAATATGCAATAGCTGCTTTACATTTTATTCTTTCAAGCCATTTAATTTTTTTAAAATAAACATTATACAAGGCATAAAATTAAGTGAATTGTTTCAAATTTATAAATAAACAGCATTATCGAAATAAATATTAAAGTGAGAATGTACGAAGTAAAATCGGAATTGCGCCATGTGAGAATTGAACTTACCGAAGAAACTGGCCATGTTAGGGTAGCCCAATAAGCATTTACTTTTTTGTTACAGTGTTCAGTTCTGTTTAACATTTTGAACAAAAGTGACTGGTAGCGAAGTTAAACATGGGGAAGAAGCAACACCAAAAGGATAAGCTGTAAGCAGACTATTTCTATTACTATTACTTTTTAAAGTATTATAAACATTTACACTAAGACGTTTAAATCATGAATCTGTATCCCCGTCCGTGATTATTCATAAAGATCTGTACACTTTTTGAAACATTTAAAGATTTAACGTAAAATTTTTCAGAAAACGAACATTCCAATACCATATCAGACATTTCTCGCTTGTTATTCTGTTTGGTTATTACTCCATCTACCACACTTTGCAGCATCACAAGTCTTTAAAAGCAAACGCAGCATGTTTTGATCACCACTTGTAAACCATTAACCTGCCGTGGCAGTAATGTCTGAATTGCTGTGACCAGTGTATTTCAATTTGAAACAAACAAAATTAATTTGATGATGAGTAATTGCCTTTTCATATAAAATATTAGGTAAACCACAGCACATGGATAGCATGCGTAATACTTAGTGTGATTTTTGTTCCTGTTGCCCTTTTGAACAGATACCTGACAACGAATGAATGGAGGCATGAGTGGGGAGGATATAAGGGCACTCAGAATGCTGGTGAAAACTCTCGCTTTCGACGATTGCCTTTTAGTTGCTGCAGGTAAAGTCTCTAATATAGCATGTTTTAACAGATTTGTATTGGAGGAGTTGCTTAGCCTCTTTCGAGACTGGAGGCGTAGAAGGGCAACAAGAAAAAGTAAATGTATGTATAGATTGTGTGGGTGGTGAGGAAGGGACTATCCTTGTGAGACAGAGAGTATGTATGTTCTGCATGTGTGTTTGTATGCAATGCAAAAGTGCACCATATTATTAAATGTAAATAATTATAAATCAGTTGAAAGTTATCTTGAAAGGGTAATTGAGGTTGTTGTTATAGTACTTGTGACTTGATTGTTGATTTATTAATGTTGTAGAATGTAGAGGATGTTAATCTCAGATACAGTTTTGTAGTATGTGTTACTCTTACACTTTAAAAGAAAATTTCAAAAATGACAAATATTATTAAGATATATGTTGCTTTGTTTTATGCACTGTAACACTCATCATACTTAAGCATATTAGTTCATTCTTGTTTGATTTGACTATTAAAGAACATCATAAAAGTTAATAGAATTAAGTGAATCTCATGATTTTTTGCAGTTTATCTTTTCAACCTTTTGAAAATCCCTTGTGCACAAAGGAAGGTGTAATCTTTGATCTGATGTAAGTCATATCATGAGACATTATTTTACCTAGTTTTTTTAGTTTTAAAATGGTCTCACTATATATAGTGGTGCAGGTAAATTATATATTCAGTAAATGATATGGCTTATAGAATTAATATGTCTATTTTTTTTTAATCAATCCATGTTTAAGATAGCTTGAATTTTGTAGTCCTTGCCTTTTCACTGGCAATTTACAAAGATTCAGGTAACAGGATTCAGCTGAAAGACCTTTGGATATGAGGTTTGATGACTTTTCCCTTACCCATATGTGTAAAAAAACAAAACAAAAGACAATACCAGTATTTAGAATTGTTTCACTTTTTCATCAAAATAAGCTTATATTCTACTGTATTTGTACTGTATTTGAATAGTAGTCTAAGGCACCAGATTCAAGGCATAGCCTCTCACCACATGGTGAAAAGCATTCTGGTTTACAAATGAGGGCATGGGTTAAAATCCCACTTCTGACAAATGTCTTTTTGGAGGAATTAGCTGTCCAGGTGGTTAGAGCACTGGTGTCTGAACTGAGAGGCGCACCCATGTAGTGCAGCAAACTTTCCTCTGTCCACCCATCTAGCAGGAATGAGTACCTGATTCCTTAGTGAGTTGGGGATAATAAGGCAGCAAGGGAGAGGCACTGGCCTCACAAAGCTGGCCCTGATGAAAGTGAGGTCTCTAACACCTCCCATGTGATCTGAAAAGATCAAGGTATGACCTTCACCTTTTTGCGCATAAAACTGTGACTATATCTAAGACTAGGGTGTCCTCCTGAAAAACAATAACTAAATGGGTTTTAATGTAAGAGAGCAGGCTGTAATATTACATGTAAGTGATTTTTATCATGTTTTGCTATTAAACTTCAGGAACATTGTACCATTCTTGAAGAAGTACGGGTTGAATCCAGCAACTGGAGAGGTTAGTCTCAATGTTTTTGTTTTTTCCCTTATTTTTATTATACTTTTGTTTCATTTTATTCTATTTTTGAGTGACATTGGAGCAGATGTGTATATGTAAGAGAGTGAAATATGAGTGTGACATGTTATTACTAAGAACAATTACACTTCATTATCATGTCTTGTCTTAAGACAACCATTAGCAGTCAAGATTAATCACCTAATGTCCTGATAAAGTTTATTTTATTTTATTTTTTTGGAAGATTTTGACAGACTACTTTTTGCAGTAAGAAGTGTCAGGGAATACTATGAAGTCACTATTGTTATGTTTGTATACCTGTTTATAGATATACATTAAAACATGCATCTCCAAACATTGATGCATATACACAGATGGACAAACCTTCACATAAAAGCATGCACTTACATATATATAAATATGAGCTTAATATTTTATTAGCAGCATCTTGCATCTCTTTAATGTCATTGTTACATTTCGGCTATTGTCTCAATATTGTTTTGATGTGTCACAGAAACTTAGTGCAAAAGATCTGATTAAACTGCATTTCCACAAAAACTCCGAAGGTATGTTCTAAATTGGAATGGTATGAAGAAAAAAAAAACAAATTGCGTGACTGCCATTTAAAGAGAAATAGCTGTTGGGTCAATGTTTGTGTCAGTTTAGGTGGAGTACAGCTTACCACTGTATCTTCTCAAGAAATTCCACAGCTACAAAACTGCAGCACAACTTATACTCCAATCACACAAACCAGATCTTGCAAAACCTCTCCACTGGTTATCTGTTCAGTTTGCTTTGCTTCTGGTTATTTGCAGGCTGTTCTCCTTTTTTGAACTTTTAACTCTTTACTCTCCAAGCATGCATCTGTGTACTTCTGCAGGTACTCCCCTCCTTTATGTTCCCAGAAATAGGTAGAAAACCTTGGGTGAACTCACGTTGTTTGCCCATTCAGCATTAGTTTGTTTGCACTCCCTTCCTTTTCAGCAGAATGTAGAGTTTTCCAACATGTTATTAAAACTTTTGTTCAGGAAACATCTATTTTTTTTATTTTATTTTTTTTTTTTTTTTTAGTATTTTATATTGGTATGCTTCCACAAATGTCTGTTAAAAACTCCTCACAAACATGAAAAAGTTTAGTTTTATTGCTGGGGATATGATTATTTGAACTATCTAAGGGATAACATAAAGACTGCAACTGTGGCATAAAGATATTTCTTGGTATCCTCTAGATAATGACATGAATGCTCTCGTCTTTTATATTCAAAGATGTTATTTGTTATGCTCAGGAAAATATCACTGCCCTGTGACATATAAGGTTTTCAATGAGAACACGCACATTGTAGCTGTAAAACAGACGGGCAATGTCTACTGTTATGAGGTTAGTGTGTGACATTAAATATCTGAATAATGAGATTTTAGAGTGAATTAATGGCTTGATTCTGTTGGTACAATTTCTGACATAGCATTGTGACAGTAAAAGAAGATTAAGAATTTGTATTGTTTATTAAAGGCATAAAAAAAACAGTTATAGAGTTATGTAATTGATAGACCTTTTATAAGCAAGAATTTCTAGGTGAGGCAATATTCAATTTCAGAGTTAATGTGACATATGTTCTTGTTTTACACACCACTACTTGAATCTTCTGAAGATATTTTTAATATCTAGTTTCCTGCTATCATTTAGTACTACCTTTATAGTTGGTCTCATTTGAACAGGCAGTAGAACAGCTGAATATTAAGACTGGAAGTTTTCGGGACTTGTTAACAGATGAGCCATTCACTCGCAAAGACATCATTACTATACAGGTCTGTATATGGATAGGTGCACATTCTATGTGTATGTTGGTGTAGGTATATGTGACATGGGATGTCATGTAATTCTTGGTTTGTGCTGAGAGCTGTTCTGTAACTAGCAGTGAATCTCTTTTATGAGCGAAAGGCTGCAGCTTCTCAGTATCAAATTGTACCAGTTTAGGTTGCCTAATCCTGTGTGTGTCTGCATGAATAGAGAGAAAGTAATGAACTGTTAACTAAAATTTTTTAAATAAAGAAATGATCCAAAACTTAAAGTGTTTTGTCAATGTGCACGTGTTAATCTCCACTTTTATAAGAGCAAGCTCTGAATTTCAAACCCTCTTTAGTGGTAGGTAGCAAGGAGATATAAAAATAGTAATCTTCAGAAAGCATTTTAAAAAATTTTTAACTGACTGGCCATTTGCTTTATCAGTGATGAAGTTATAGGAAAAAAATAATATTGTGTTTAACTTAAACTCTTAGTACTTGACATTTGGGAGTTGGTTGGGTTTGTTGCTTGGGTAAGGAGGGGATGTGAAGTTTTGTGTGTTTTGTGGGGTGAAGTTCAGTCATTCGTCCTTTAACTAGTACTGGTCATTTGGGGGAGCACATAGATAGATGCAGCAGACAACAAGGCCCACTGCTCTTGCCTGTCTGTTTCTCAGCTGAGGAACTGCTTAGGAGTGGAGGGTTTGGTGTGGGGGATACGTGTGTGCTTGTATACATTATATTCTGCTGTTACAGAAGATGTCTTTTTACAGCTGAAAAAATGGTAAGTTACAGGCATAATTTTGAGTTATCTTTTTCAGGATCCATTGAATCTTGAGAAATTTAATATTCAGAGCTTCTACCACATAAGGAAGAATCTTAAGCTTTTGGATGAAGGTATCAAAATCCTATATTAGAATGAAAAAGTTATTTCTGAAAAAGCATTTTGAAGAATTTATGGGAATATTGCTTGTATGACTGATTTCAGTTCATGTTGTAACAAAACATATTAAGGTTAACTAGCAATGTAAGAGAGAGATTGTTTGTGTGCATGTGCTACACATACAGTGGATAAAGGTGTATATAATAAGAGGGTGGATATTGATGAGCCTGTCATTATATGAAAGTAGATGTTACACGGGAAGAGAGAGAGAATGTGTTGGTGAGAGATATTAATTATGATGAATTGAATTTTTGTAAATATATTCTTTTAGAGGAAGAACAAGCGAAAAAAGATCCTCGTTACAGGCTACGATTAATTAACAATGAGGCCAAATCAGCTTTAGAAGAGCTGGAAAGAGAATACAAGCCATCTCCTTACCTGGTGAGATCTCAAAGGACATTTGACCACAAAATCATTTTAAAAAATGTTATGCTATGAGACTAGATGCAGTAGACCTGTCTTTCCTAGGTACATACCTTATTACTACTAATTTTTTCTGCAATCAATGAGCTTTTGTATGTTAATTTATGAATGTATTCTTATGCTTTCTGCTGAATTTTGTCTATGATAATTTTTTGTAGGGTATTAAAGAGGAGAAAGCACCAAAAGCTGACAAATTTAATGCGGTAAGAACATTTTAGTTAAAATATTCTTTATATGTCTCTTTTTATCAGTATTTTGTGATTTTTCTTCTGCATACAATCACTTTTTATTTGGTTGAAAATTGTCTTCTCTTCTGAAGGGAAGGAGGTAGGAAAAGCTTTTAAATTCTCAGAAATAGATTTTTCCCCAGCGGACTTGAAGTTGATTGAGCCAAATCATTGTCAGTCATATCACAGAAATAACATTCTGGAAAACATGATAGATCTTGTAAAAGGTACATAATTTCTTTGTCGGATGTAGAAGGGATGAACAATACTTTACATACATGATAACTGTGTTCATGTTTGGTCCCAGATAAGAAGTTACAGCATTTTAATTATGCTTCATAGTTGCTGCTCTTTGGTAAGAAAATAAAGTTACAATTAGCTGCATCCATTGTTTTACATTTTCCAGTCCTGTACTGATAGCTGCCTGCCAAATTAACCTCCATCTCCTGTAAGTTTGTATAAAGTGTGCTTCATGTTTCGCAGGCATCTTACTCTACTGGCAGGGTAGCAGCCTCATTCACCTCCACAACAATAGCTCCAGAAACTCAGCATGAAGCAGGTTGGAACTGTTCACTTTGTAATTTCTGTTGAAAGAATAATCATCCTGATTTTCTTCATTTAGTTGTATACACCTTTAAGATTTAATTTTTATATTATTAACATTAATGATTGTCTGGTTTTACCTGAATGCTTAGTGACCAATTTTTCATGTCATGCTGCTTTGAGGAGATAACAGGTATATGCTTTGAAAGAATTAAATTTTTATGTGCATTTTTGAGAAAGCTGTCACGATGGAGCTTTTAATACTCTTCTGTGACCCATTGATGCTTTTGCACATGCACACACACACATACACACACAGAGCATTCAAAAATAAAATTTAAATTTGTTGATTTTTATGTCATTCAGCTCTTATTGATGAGGATGTTTTGCGTTATGAGAGAGTTAAGAAGAAAGGATATGTGCGGTTGGTGACTAACCTTGGCCCTCTGAATGTGGAGCTGCACTGTGATATGGTTCCTCGAACGTGTGAAAACTTTATTAAACTATGTAATAGTGGATACTACGATGGAACCATTTTTCACAGGTCTATTCGAAACTTCATTGTGAGTAACATTTTAAGATTTTGTTTTGGGTTTTTTCCTTTGTTAAAGGTATAATGTTGCTCACAGCTGAAGGATATGTTGCAAACTAGTTCTGTAGTTCTGTAATCTTGTTCAAAATAAACCTGTTTCTGAAGTTATGAAGTGGTGGAAATGTCTGTATAGCACATGGAAGTATGAAGGAGCATATTTTTGTTTTCTTAAAGAGAAGAATAGGAAGATTTGTCAAAAATCTGGCATTGCACAATTAAGTCTATGAATGCACCTAAAGTTTTGACCTTTCATTAGAGTACAAAGGGTAAGTGGATGAGATTTTTTTTGTTTGTTAAAAAATAGACATCTGTAGTTTATGCTTGAACTGAGATTGTATCCATCTCTTTCTAACTTTCTTTGCTGATTTCTTTCTGTCATGACAGATACAAGGTGGTGATCCCACAGGGACAGGAAAAGGTGAGATAAGATGTTCTCATCATTTTGATCATCCTTATGCTTAACATTATCAGCAGAACCATCTTTATTATTAGTACCACCACTACATCATTATTCCTGCTGCGTAAATGTCTGTTTGCTGTGAAGACTTTGTATTAGGTAAAAAAAAATGTGTACTTTCACAACCAGGTGGAGAGTCAGCATGGGGAGAGTCATTCAAGGATGAGCTAAAACCCAATCTCACACATGCTGGTCGTGGTGTTCTCAGCATGGCAAACAGTGGACCAAACACTAACAAATCTCAGTTGTAAGTTGTCATGCTGTCTTCCTGATTGATGGTTTGCTTTAAAATATTTTCTCAAGCTTCTAACCAATAATTGTACTCTTTGTCGAGTTTTCTGGACCATCATTTTGAACTTTGCTTTTATTCCATCCCTGACATGCATGGTTTGATTTCATTGTCTTTGATAAAAATGAAAGGAGAAACATTTTGTAGAATTTCTTTCCTAGTTGATAAATTCTCTAACCTTCATGCCTGTCTTTTTCCCAGATTTCTGTAGTAATTATTTCTCACATATTTAATGCTGTTCAAATTTTTTCAGCTTTTTCACCTTCCGCTCTGCAAAACATCTAGATGGCAAACATGCAGTGTTTGGCAGGTAAATTCTCAAGAAGTAATGCATTTGTCTTTCCTGTTTATGTTTTTCCAAGCTTTTTCACCCTTTGAGGAAAATGTCTTAAATTTTGGTCATGATGTGATAAGACTTTTTTCCCCCTTGTTTTCGTATACTTCTATAGGAAAGAGAATAGAGTCATTAGTGGACCCACCACTCATTCCCCCCAAAAATCTCAATAAACATGTACTTACCAAAAAACAAACTCCTTGAACAGCTAAGGTTTCTGCCTCATATAATGTCGCTAGCTTAATACCAGCTTGATTTTAAACCACGAATGTCACATTTTTAAATAAGTGTGATTGAAGCATTTTATTGAGTATTGAAAGTGTAAATATTTTCTTCCATTCTCTCAGGTTTACTTTATATATACATTAAGTATACATTTATTTATGGGTCAGTGCTATTGTATGTTAACAGCAGGCTTTAAAGATGCATAAAAAAATGGCAGGAAGATAAAAAAAAAAATAATGCAGCAAACATGTTTTCGCTGCAGGCTTGTGGGAGGGATGGAAACGCTGGACAAGATGGAGCACGTGGAAGTTGACAAAAATGACAGGCCTAAGGTAGGGTCTTTTGGATGTATTTATTAGTGTGTATTATATTGTGATGATTTCTTTAACATTAGATGTTTTATAATTATTTAGATCCTTCGTAAGTGGCCAGGAAGCAGAAAGCCCAGTGTTTAGAGCACTGTCGTCCAAGGTTTGATACCCATGTGATATTCCTAACTACATCCAGCTGCTGAAGGGGTACCTGAACTGTTAGAGAATAAGAGAAAAATGTTTAAAAAAATTCTCCAGGTTAATTTTATTGCTAAGTCCAGGCAGAAGTGGAACAACCCTCGTATTTCTGCCTTCCTTGAAAGTGATTGTATAATTGCTTACAATGTAGATATTTTGTTGTTCTAAAATCCTTTCTTGCTTTCCTTCCACACCTGAGCTGTACTCCTTCGTGTGATCTTCATCTCTTTACAGGAGGAAATTCAGATTCAAAATTGCACAGTGTTTGTGAATCCATATGCAGAGGCTGATGAACTGGTAAGCTTGTGAAGTTTTTGGATCTGTTACTTTTTTTTCTTAAACTTCTTGTTTAGTTAAAATAAACTTCTTGTTTAGTGAAAATAAACTTCTTGTTTAGTGAAAACTGTGAATAAAAATCATGTTAAAAAAGGTTTCCTTTTTGCTTTCTAAAATCAGCTGGCCAAAGAGAGAGCAGAAGAAAAAGAGAAAGCAAAAGCTGAAGAAGAGGCAGCAAGCTCAAAGAAGAAAAAAGAAAAGAATGAATCATTGCCTCGAGTGTTCAAAGAAGGCATTGGCAAATACATCAGCTCAGCAGCACAGTAAGTGAAAAGATGCCTGTCTGTTTTATAATTTTGCCTTTTCAGTGCTGTTATGTCTATAACAAAGATGAGTGTTTTTTTTTCAGACCACCCCTGTCACTCAGAATTAAAGCTCACAGCTAAATGCAGTATTCCAAGAACTAATGTAGTGTAGGTATTGAAATTCCATCTGCTGGAGCTTGAGAACAATCTAAATTCCATTGGTCATTTCTTTCATATCTAATCTTGGAATTTACTTTGCTGTGCTTGATCAAACAAGAAGTGAGTCCAGCTAGGATTCTTTTCTTGACTGTTTAGTTTTCTTTCAACATGCTCAACCACAGCAGTTGAAAACACATCTGGATAATCACTGTTATGGTTATTTCATAACTTGATCTGTTTTCTGAATGACAGTAGGGTGTATGACTGGAGATCTCACTCGCTGGATCTTTTTCGTCTAGATCATCTTATAACTTTCTGTCTTGTATTCCTGTACTGTACTTTTCTGATTAATGTGGAAAATATTGTAAAAATTTTTATGCATGCATACAAGTGTATATGAGTTCATATGTCACACATGTATATTTATACTTGCATGTGTAGTTGTGTCTAATATTTGTGTTATGAACAAATATGGAAAATATGGATTTTTATGTCTTCTTTCATCTCTTCATCTACAGAAAGCGAGCAGCAGAAGATGCACCAGACCAAGAAGTCAAAAAGAAAAATGCCATTGCTGCTGGCTCTCTCTCATATAAAGACTTTAGTTCATGGTGAAAGCTGGTGGTTAGACACTTACATTTGTGACCATTCTTTACACATCTGTACAATAGAAATGCACAGTGAATTCCTTGTGTCCTTTATGCTACATGGTTAACAGATACCTCTGTGGATTAGTAGACTGTATACCTCAGTAGACTGTCAATGGTTGAGACATTAATCATGCCATCTATGTTTTGTGTGATTGTTGCAAGCTTGGCAGACTGTGTGCATAGTTGACTCTTGCAAGTATGGCATCTGTTCTTGTACCTTTGAAGATTTATGCATTGTAATGTGGCTCTTTGCTTATCTGGTAAACATGGTTGACATTCTAAATATGCTAATAAATGTGCTTAATGGAACAACTATTGAAGTGCCATAAAAGTCCTGATGCAGTAATAGGATAGGGTATGAATATTTATGAGGTTTTTTTTTTTAAAAGACATCTTGGAGCAAAATATCTCAAGAACACCTCAACATGCAGAATTTCTTTCCTGCATGCTATCAAGTCAGCTTTGAAAATAATTTTTTTTAAAGAGGAGCAGAATTAAAAGCACAGTAAATTATTGTGTGCCACTATTATAAGCAGTAATAAAGGATATAATGCAAGTAATTTAAATTAATAAATACTTCTATAGAAGAGAAATGAAGCAGGGGGGGGGGGTCCTCTTTTATGTTAATATATAGTGAAGAAAGTATTTTGATTAATTAAGAGATGTAGTCTGCCAAAAAACAAGTCATGAATCCTGTTGAGGTAAACAAAAACCCTAAACAGGAAAAAAGTGGATCACATTGCATTAATAAAAAAAGCTTACTTCCCTGCCATTCACTCTTTTCAAAATAAACATATTTTCTTATTCCAATCCATGCACATTATGTGTATTAATCTATGTGTACAGAAATCTAATGTTCAAACGTCAGTTTTCAAATGTGTTTATTATATAATCATAAACAATGGCACATCTTTTCATATGTGATTTACTCAATGTTTACCAAAACCCCACAAAAATAGTAAACTATTTGTTGGGAGCACTATGTCAGGCAGCAGCATTTTTTTGTTTTTGAAAAGATAAAAATCTTTATTTTATCTTGTTTCCCACAATTTTCAACTTGTGTAAATTGCTTTGCTTGGTGGGAGCTGGTAGCTGTGGTACTTTCAGTTGTAAATGCAGTCCCATCACGATTCTCAAACTAGCAGAAGTAGACATGGACGGACCTTTATGGTCTATTCCCAAATAACCTTCAACACTCATATATTTGATCCCATTCCTACATATTTAACGTTTTATATATATATACAAAATAAAATGCATCCATGGAAAGGTTCTTAAAACTTTCTGAATGTGGTTCATTATCACAAAAAGCAAGTTTCAACAAATCTGCGTGACTGAAGAAGAAAGCATAGTTTTAAAATAAATTTTAAATACATTCAATCAAATGCCTGACGTTTCATCTAATTTTAAGTGCTCGTTTACCATGAACAGCATGTATGGCAAAGTCGAAGCAGCGATGTTGCTCGAATACTTTCCCCTTAGCCGTTCTCCTGGATAAACGTACATCATACAGTGGTTTCTGTCGTCTGATAAAATGGAAGAAAAGAAAGAAGTGGCACTATGGACAGATATTAGTTCGCGGAGGCACCAAGTCACCGAAGAGCGTCGTACTGCTGCAACAGTTGAATTCAAGTGTAGACTTACTGTCGTTAAGGTGAATTTTGAGATGTGTTGAATTTTAGGCGCTTAAATTTCTCTCTAGATCTAATCTATTCTCCAGTGGCAGTGACAAGAACATATATAGTGGTCGCAGACGAGATTGCGTAATCAAAGCTTCTAAAACAACTATGAACGTTCGGCGTGGATAGCAAAAAGGTAAGTTTCTTTTAGAAACAAAATTCTTATGGCGACCTAACGAAAGACTGGAAACAAATTTGGCCTCGGGGTCCCAACAGCAGATCTTTTCAAAGGGAATGCGGGTTTTGAAACCTGGCGAAAGTTATTGAGTGGTAATATGTAAATTACATGCGGCTTAGCGTTTAGGTGCGGGCAGCTGTCGCCGAACGTATGACCAAGATCGGTAGAGGAGTTTGCGAAGGTCACGAAACTTCTGGTTTTAGGGCGAACGTCTTCAGGGTATCGACACGGCGAAGCAGACGACGTGACGTCATACGATTTCCAGTCCGCTAATTGTAGTGCGACAGGTTGAATAACCGCATCCGCTGCTAGGCTCACTAAATATTTTCCAAAACACGTTCACGCAATCACTATCAGATTTTGGGGGAATAAAGTCACAAAGTTTTCTTAACACTTTTTTTTTTTTACACGCTATTGGCAATCAACTACTTTTGTGAAGAAGACAAGCCTAGAACAGAATTCAAAAGTCAGGCCAAGATTGACAAAATATAATTTTTCCCATTTTATGTAACATATTGCTTGAGTTTTGTGATATGTGATATATCAAAATACAACGTATCCTTACTTTTTTAAACAGATTATAAAACCAGTACATGTTAATTTTTCTATTTCATATTTGTAGACAAAAGTATTTAAATAGAACGTTGAAATTGCCTCGTGTGTGTGTGTGTGTTCCTCTCACACACACACACATATACGCGTGCGCGTCAGTGAACTAAATGAACATGAGGAAATAGCGTTGGGAATCTTGATGAAGGCAAGTATCGGTTGGGTTGGATTGCATGAGTGTTCATATATCCTTTCCTTACTGAAAAGAGCTGTTAAATTTTAAAGGATTAGCGGGACTTATGACACCCTTCTGCTCAGATATTCAGTCTAATTCAACCCACAAATGGACGACATTTAAACAGATCGTGCACGCGCACACCCCCATACCATCGCGGGCACAAGAGATGGGCACTCATTTATCGCTATGGATAACGTTAAAAGTTCTTGATACTTATTTTTTAAGAGAACAAATTTCACAGAATTACTGAATACATAAGCGTGTGTTTGTACTCGAGTATTAAAACGAAGCATATTCCTTTCTACTAACATTATCATGACTGCTAAAGGACACAGGAAAGAACATTACTTTCAAATCTGATCCACGAGCAGCTTTGGTAATGTAATGTGGAAGAAGCAAAAGCAGACTTACTCCGGTTAATGTGAACATATGTGGCCTGTGAAATGCTACTGCCTAAATTTCTTATCTTTCTCTGCTCACACTTCTCATGCAAGACCGTTAACTGGCTTGGAATATATACCTCCTCCGTCATTGACAGTGAGCACATTTTAAGAACTAAAGATCTGAAAACTGAGTAAAAATATGTTTGGTACGATTTGCGTTGCACAGTTTGTTTCTGGTTTATCGGTGTCTGCTCCCAAATAAGTGTTCTTGAAGAGCTTTGTTGGTTTCTTCTTTGAATTGCGTGCCTGTGCTCTCTAGCGGCACCATCACCCTCCACCGTGGACATTCATTGGTATGCTTTTTTATATTCTTGTCAGAGCTGCTTAATTATGCAGAAAAAGCTTGTCCCTGTTTCAGATCAAGTCGATGTTCGGGGTGAAGGGCTAGAACGTCGATATCCTTTTTCAGTGACAATGGCAAAGAGCATCTAGCCGTTTGGAATTTGTTTCGCGAAATTATTCCGAATACATACCATAAAAAAGATTTAACTGGTTAGCGAAAGATATGATGTTGATATATGCGTAGACCCTTTGAGAAATTTCAGCAGTAATGTTGAAAATCCGTGGCGGTAATGGTCGCAGTGTTGGGATTGGATGGGAATCCACGTATATCAAAATAAGGAGCGTGACATTTTTTTCATAGTCCATACTTTTTCATACTTACACTCGCTATGTTCGTGCTTTGGCATCTCGCCAATATGTTGTCCTGGTTTCCCTACTTTTATGAAGAATACGAGTTGGTATCGAAATATACCAAAATACTGTAACGGATATTCTTATTTCAACTGCATTAAGTTGAAAAAGTGATCTCTTCCACCGTGCACAAACCATCTGCAGGCATAGTCCTGCGTTATATCTCTCAATCGATATACCAAGTAAAATTCAATTATTTTATAGTGAAATCGTTAAATCACTAAAAGTTCATGTCCGGCTGTAATTCCTGTGTAGAGAGAGATTCCTTTCTTTACATATTGTTCTGCGAGGACATGTCCGCTTTACATATATCCTCTCAATTTTTGGATTTAGCTCAACCTCTTCAGAGAAGCGGCGAGACATGGTGATAGAAATGACTGCACGGAAAAACTGAGTGATAAACAAGAACATTTGTTGAATATAGAAATTACTGCGCGAATGTTTATGTACCTTCCTTTTGTTACAACCATAGTTACTTCCCTTTGCTCAGAGAGACCTGTTCTCCTGTATCACCTTTTGAGCTGTTTTGACACCGGTAGTTACGCATGTTCGTGGAGTCAAAATGCTTTGGGTAAATAGAAATATCACATGTATAGTAGTTACAGCTGAATCACAATTCCTCACAATTTGTGGGACTTCTTTCTGCTGCTTTCTCATCAACTCTTCCATTTGTTTTCGGTTTTAGTTTTGTTTTTACTCGAGTTCACCTTCTGGGCCAGTCGGAGGATGAACGCACTCTGGATGGGTTTTGATCTCGTAACGAAATCGAAGCTGACTGTTTTTCAGTTTCTCAGCAATAATACAGTCAAATCTCTCGTTATCAGCCACCGAAAACCAGTTCTTCCAGTCTCCAACGACCCCTGCAACAGATTGCAGTGTTCATTACAGCTATATGTGCCGTTAGAATGAAATGGTTTTTTGCAATAAGCTAAATGTTACGCACTCTATTGCTACTCTTCGTTCGCATTTACCATTTTCTCCCTGTCTTTCCTTTTCCTATTCTTTCTCTGTTTCTTTCCCGACTATGGTTCCAGATTTCATAAATGGTACGCTTGATTTGAGCGGTTTTGTTGGGAAGTTATTTTAACTTTATTCTACGTGTAGCAAAAAAAAAAAAAAAACACACAAAAAAAACACACAAACAAACAAAAATAAACAAAAACAAAAAAACAAAAAAAACAAAAAAACTTGAACACTGCACACACAAGCACATCGGCATAATCGTAAACTGCACAGAAAATCAATAATATGACATAATTGTATGACTCTTTCATCCATGGCTGCTTTCATTACATTTCGTTCGGTTAACCGTCAGTTTTTATATTATTATTATTAATAAGGGAAGTGATTTCCCCTCACCTTTTCTGTAGATGAAATTTTTTCCCGTCTTTGATATATTGACAGGAAACTGGTCTTTGAGAGCAGCATCAACTTCTCTCATCCTATTAATAGAACACTCTCTGGCAATAGCCTCGTAAAGCTGCACAGACCGCTCTATTTCCAGAAAACTTGAGATCTTCCTCAGCTCTCTTCCCAAATCCTGCAATGCATGAATGTTTCGCTTAGTTAAAATAATCATTGTCATTAGATACATCCAGCCAACATATCCTAAAAATATTCGGACGAACCGAACAAGATGCTAACCCCTGTAAATTTTGAAGTAGATGTTTTTATGATAACAACCATGCATTAGTTTTTTACTATTTAGAAAATTTATTAATATTTTTTTCGCTGTTCTTATTTCTTCTAAAGATGGTTAGTAGCTTTCAGTCCCATGCTCCCCCTACACCTACTTCCTTCAGGTCTTCGTAGTGGACTGTAAGAATAGGCAGGTGTGGGTTATTTCTGAGAGTTTGTTCCCATTCCAGCACGAAGTCGAACCACGAGCCTCCCGGCACTGCACAAGAAAAACACAGATTGTTCAACGAAAAAGGTGGGGAATGGGGACAACCTCACACATTTCAAAGTGTTTTAACTGTATCAAGCATGCTGTAAAGCAATTGTCCAACTGTTGACGACAGCTGATTTTGTCTAAAATGAAGGTCTTCTGTGCAAATGCATAGTTTTACTAGAGCTACAACCAAAGCGAAGATAATTTGTTGGAGTAAAGTTGTGTAAGTTTTGTTGTTGGCGGTCAGGGTTAGCGTGCGACAATCACGCAGTTACAAAAGATGTATAGCTTCTTCTTATCTTTAGCGTTCGAGATTGTGTATATTCTTTTAAAGAGATAATAGTCTCTATGCCGATACACTTTACTTTTATAACTTGTGAGATCGTCAGACAATAAAAACCTTTAAACTTTTTCAAACAAACCACCACTCACTTGCTTCTACATGACCTTCTTGATCCTCTTTATTATTACGCCATATGCAGTTTAAACTGTTATTGTTTGATACACATGAAACAAATTATTTAATCAGTAAAAATTTCTTGAAGAAGTATAACGTTTACGGTGATGAAAATCATTAAATTATATAGCTGCTATAGCTACTGCAAGAAGGAAGGTCTTCATGTAGCACTGGTGTAGACAGTTAAATGATTGGAGAGGTCAGATTGCAGCGCCTGCTTTGTTGAAGGTTACCATAATTATTAAGACTAGGCTAACAATCCCTCAGATATTAGGAAATGTCCGGCTTCTGTTCATGAGATATACGCCTGCAGCATCGAGATTTTGTTTAATGCACTTGACAACATTGAATAATCTTTTGCTAAGATAACGGTACCTGGGAGAGCGGGATATACATTTTAGGTGTTGCAATAACAACGACCCAAATAAGTGATTTCAAAGGAACTGAGTATTAAATTTTTTTCATACGATTTAGAAATTTGGTGTTCGAATGGTATATTTTGCGAATAAAAGTAATACATTTTTTTTAGATTGTCAGCATTAGTAACTTGTAGTGAACTAAATTAGCCAGTTCTCCCTCCCCCTAAAATAGTACTTTGGTAAACCTTTAAATCTGCTCTAAAATGTATATATAAAGAAGTTCTTTAAAATCGATTCTGTGCCGAAACATTATTTCAGGAAACCCTTGTGAGTGAAATATTTGTGAGCTTTAATAGAATGCTCTCTGTACGTGTGGGGACTAACTGCTGTGAGAGGAAACGTTGACTGCCGTTTGAAAACAGTCATGGAAAACATTTAACCCTACTCCTGTTATGAAACTAATGCATAGAACCTGGATGTCTTTGGATTGAAGCCGACTAGCCGCCATATTTGACTCAACAGGCGATGCTGTCTTAGTGTTTAAATGTCATCTATCTATCTATTCCTCTTCGTGTCATACCAACATATTATTGTAATTCATAATAAACTGTCGGTGTGGATTTTTTGTTTTTTTGTTGTTGTTTTTTTTTGTTTTTTTTTGTTTTTTTGGGGGGGGGGAAATTGCTTTAAGAACCGAGAAGGTAGGTGCAAATGTTTATGTTCAACGCTTATTTATGTGACATTAAGAAAATAGATGCCACGGTGGTGGCTATAACAATTTCTCTGACATCGCGTGCAGTAGTTTTAAATTAGCACTTCTCACTGGTTTTTACTGGCACAATCGCAGCGAAAATATATTTTCATTGAAAGATGGTCTGACAAAACACTTGCTATAAACTATAAACGAGAAACTGAATTGTAATCTATTTTATAGAGAACTTGGAAATATGGCGACTTTTCGAAAGAGGTGAGGAATGGGATAATTTTTTCTTTTAAACTCGACTAAACTTTACACACAGCTATGAATGCATATTGATTTAGCTCCTCTGACCGACTTACGTTGGAGAAGACAAGACATGATACCTTTGTCGTGACCCTGAGCACTGTGGGGTCAACGAAGTATATCGTTTTAAGTCTTCTATTTCAGACTTTGAAATCATTACCTTGTCACGGATGAAATAATATATGCTCGTGCGTCACCGGGAAGGCGTCTGCTTATATACACATTTCCAGCTTTAAGGACGTACTAACAATTCATATAATCCGAAACTCACTACAGTTATTTTGCAACTTTAATTCTGCTTACAGAACAAATTAAAAGGTTCCAGCGAATAATAAATAATCATGGTTTTTCTATTTTTTATTTACCTTTGCCTTCGATAAAAAGCTGAAGAAAACCACGGAATGATCCGTCATATTCAAACTCTTTTGCTGCTTTCAGATGATGGTAGTAAGACACTGCAAGATCTTTGGGGTTTCTCAGGATATATACCATTTTGCATTTGTTTCGGCCGCTTTTTATCGCGATCGGCAGAGCAATAAAGGGGGCGTGGGTATTGAAGACTCGAGGCGTGGCCATCATGTCAAAGTACTCTTGCGTGCTGAAGCTCAACATCAGGCGCTCTTTGGGTGTCTGGCAGTGTTCTGCTTTGTTTCGCAGCAGCATGTGGAGGATCTCCCATAGCCAGTGGGTACCTGCAGAAAGATGAAGGAACAATACCTGTCCGGAATTTGCTCGTGACACAGGATAGACATTTAACTCTTTTTTAGAGTGTATTAAAGATCAACGATAGTAAAGATTCTGGAGAAAAGTCAAATACAAGACTTTCTTTATCTTTATATTACTTTTATGTTACTGCTATGATGTAAGTCGAGCATACGATAATGAACATTTTTCATGGATGAAAGGGCAATAATTTTAGAGTCCTGTTAATGTACTGAGATTAGCGGAAAAGGGCGGTCATTTTACATTCTTGCGCAAGTACTTAAAGCTTCTTTGCACGGTACGGCTGAATTAACTATATATGAACACTAGCATTGTGGCACTCGTGAAAAAAACCACTTGAGTGTGGGAATTGCCTTCGTTCAACATGAAATCTGTCCAGGCTCCCATTATTTTTTTGCTTTTCAGTGTGCATTTAAGCGAACCATCATAAACGTGGCATATGTAGAGAGGGTTTTAAGATAATTTGAAACAGACGACCGCTTTCAGAGGCTTTTAGCTCCTGTAGCGCTTGCAGTAGATACACTGCATCTGCTATGTGGCCATTGAAATGACAGAAGAAGATATACTGTGTCCTGACATGGGAAAGCAAAAGCGGGAATACCAGATTAGCGTTGTGTCTAAGAATATCAATATCAATATCAATATCAATATCAATATCTAAGAATTCTCAGCTAGAAGTGACGCCGAAATACCTAACATAGACGCCACAGAGTATAAGAAGAGTATCATGATGAGTTATCAGTGTGTACAAAGTAAAAAATGGTTTAGTTTTACTTTTTAGTCTTCTGCTAAACATACAAAGTGTCGATTTGTCATTGGTAAGATTTTTAGGAGGTTATGACTGGGTAAATCTGTATGCCGATACATTACGACTGTTTTAGTTTGTTTTGTTTTTTTTAACAATGAGCAAGGACTGAACTGCCTGTTGAGCTACAACATTCTTAATACTCATATTTATGAATATAATACATAGTCATTTTGTAAGTTAGACACTGTTATACAGTTTATTACATCTTTTGTTAACTCGATAGTTTTCATTATAGCATCATCTTAAGCTAAAATTTTAATAAGAAATTATAAAGCATGATTGATTCATAATTTAATTAAAAAAACTATTATAAATTAATCTAAAATAACTATAAGTCTATTAGACAACAAAAGTATTATTTTCTGGAACAGAATGGTCCTTCTATCGCTTTTGTAACTATGTTGAATCCTCTGGGACTACAGGTCCAAGTCTCCGAGTTTATTCTTCTGACAAAAGCAAACAATTACCTGATTTTGCATATCCCACCAGAATAACGTCCCTGTCGTCGAACGTGAACCGCTGCGCGCGCGAAATCTGTTCTGGCAGTGATGTCCACGGAGCTGTCCAGACCCCATACAGTCTGCCCAGCGTGATGGGGGCCCCGTCGCCGTCCGGCACCTGCTGGATAGTCACTGTTTCCGTCTGCACAACAACGTGCGGTCAATGTTTGCGAACTACTTCCAAAACATATTCTAGGATAAATAATTAGATTAATCTATTGAGAATTTCGTTTAATGCTCACATCGCATTTGATAAGCTGTGTGATATCGGCGATGGCGCACATGTGCTGAAGTGCCGACACAACATTTATGCCTTTTGACAGATGAATGTTTATTAATATCTGTGTTATTATGTGTGTCGACGGTATAACTATCAAAGTCTGCACGTCATATGACCGATCTTCAAATATAGAACTTTGGTTGAGTTTCTTTTAAAAACACGAAGTAGACTGTCTATGGCTGGCTATTTGACATTTTTAAATAATGATGCTCTTTCGTATCGCCATCTGATGCACCATTCTTGAAAACACAAGAAAACAGAGAAAAAGAAGAAATCTGAAAAATGATCATCGTTTCAAGTTGCTATATTTGCAATATTTTGAAATGAGTCTAAGTTTTTTTCCGTTTATCAGTACGGATCTGATGACGATATATTTGTTAACCGTTTAGTGTCATTCATCCAGCCTAGACTCTAGACTGGAAACAGCTAAAGGATTTGCCAATTCACAGATACGTCGGAACCTTCTAGCCTTTTTCTGAGTGTCACGAAATATGCATTATAAACTTTTGGAGGTGCCTGCAGTTTTTAGTCCTTTCCGAACATTACAGATCAAGGTTCAACAATATTGGTACTTTCTAATCCTTTCCGAGTGTTACTTAACGTAGATCATCAAATCACAGATGCTTCTAACAGTATAGTGTAATAAGTCTTACCAACGTGAACCACAAAAACGTACATCAGCAGAATGATATGGAAGGACTTCTTTGGGGAGTTTTACACTATAGCCATAACTCTTCTCATATGATTTAAAAAAAGGAGTATGACAGCATTGTGGGTCGAATTTGCTTCTGACTCACTTCTCGACTTCTTTAAGCTGGCCTAAGTTGACAGGGCCGGTTTCTTTGTCATGGCGTACTCTTAGTTGCTTGTAGGGCGTAAAACACCAGTTTCCCCTTCCCCTTTGTGCCTTTTCAGCCATCATTATGTGATCTTTGCTGCTGACTTGGTATTAAATAATCAGTAATTTGTATAGCGTCCTTTGTCTTCTTGTCCTCTCAAGCAGTACTATTTCACTTCCCGTGGCTGGTCTGGTCCGTTGTCTCTAACATTTGTTTTGGAAAGGAAAGATCCTGGCGCTAATAGGTTAATTTTCGGACAATAAATAAACGTGGCAGTCACGTTTCTGCCACACACTGAGAAACTAAAGAAATGTATCACAAAACAGGGCTATTGAAGGCCTGAGGTTTAAGTTGGTTAGGGCAACGAGTTCGCAGTGACAGCAATGGCTAATGAGAACTGAAGTACATTAAGCGCGGGATGTGTGTCGGAGCATTTTTAATTTTAAAAAAATCCGTCGTAGTAAAATCAGAGTCGTGTCATGTCATTAGAGCATTGCTCCAAATTCAAATGCTTGCTGTGTATGCGTAGAACATGAACAGAACAAATGATGGAGGCGTGAAGGGAGAGGCTAGATAAGGATGAAAGGTATCAGGAGAAATATATGAGTAATACTTTGCCAGAGAGAAATGCTGCTTTTAAAAATATAGGAAAGAATACTTAGTCAAACTGACTTTATATTTCACACTTGGAAACTTATTGTCTATTGACCAGAATCCACGGAATATTCGCTGAATGTTGTTAAGAACGTTACTGATTTTGCCTGAATGCTTATTATTAGTCACTTGTTTCTAGGCTGATTCCTTCCATGAACGTTGTTTTTGTTCTCGGGGTCCCTCTTGTATGCCTGCCTGTGTTTCTTCTTTTAGTGGAGACAGAGACAGATTAAAGAAATCCACACAACTGTATAGAAAGGAGGGAACACGCTACCTTCATAACATCAAGATCGCAACGATGCCCCGGAGCATGCGAGGCAGCAGCAGATGATAGATTATCATTAAAATAAATCCATCGTTTCCCCCTCGGTGAAAACATATATATTTAGCTCCGTTTGGTGTTCACGCATGCTAAGACTGTTCTAATTATTGCGTTTTTGAAGACAGTGAGCAATGATCAAGCAACCCTACCCTTCGCTGAGTTGGAGAGCGTCTGAAAAGCAGCTGATAATGACCGTCTGAAAGATACCATTAAAAAGAAATCTAATGAACACGTTTTAATACAAAATAATGATGTGGCGATTATTCCTTAGATTCTGGTCAATAGACAATAAGTTTCCAAGCATGAAATATAAAGTCAATTTGACTAAGTATTCTTTCCTATATTCTCAGATTTTTATGAATGTTGAAGGACTAATACGTATCTGGTATATCAGCATTTTTAAGACAGTTCACTATATTTCTTTTATAATGCAAATAGTTTAGGTTTCTGCCCTGTCATTACTGATGCAAAAGATGCAAGGAAAAAGGAAGTTATCCGATCGTTATCTCACGTGGGTGGTTTTAGTTAAAAAGATTCGTCTGATGTATCACTGTAAAAGATTTCTCTTTTTTGCGATCTGTCCTACGCACGACAGCGATGTTCCGATGTCTCAAAGACGTTTGGTGTTTTTATTATTTGAGAACAGCGTTTTCCTTCTGTTACGATAAACTGTTGTCTATTTATGCGTATTAACTGGACATATTTTATGTCATGTGTGACTAAGATTGGCAACTTTTTACACAATTGTTAAATAAAACCTGCCAATCATAATCACATTTTCAACAATGTTTTCAATTTTTCGCATTTGTTTTCTTTAAACTAGCCCTTTTGGAAACCAATGTATTATTATACCTTTACGTATCTACCTGAAAATCTGCGAATTGAACTTATAGGTAACGATGAATAATACACTACATCTGATCTTTCTGAGCTATTTTGAACAATATGGTACACCAAACATACTGGCCATCCATTAGAGATCTGGGAAGCGCGTGATTATCTCCTGGGGAAATCGTATGTCTTCCTCTGTATCTTTCTCTCTGTGTCTGTGGATAGCAGCCAATGCGGGGAATCTCTAAGTGCATCAAGACACTAATATAGGAGACAATCAATTAACATACAGGTTTGTGCCTAGCTTCCGATCCATAGCTTCCAGATCCAGTTTCCTCGTTTTAAAAAAATAAACCGGGAGCGAGAAAAGGAGAAAGATTCGCGAAATGTTTGTGGAAATACGAAACTTATAAGTGCATGTTCTTCAAAACTTTAAAATCGCGCGCGCTCGCGCTCACACACACACGTGCACGTACGCACACGCGCGCCGGTATCTTACCAGATCCAAAGCTTGATCACATTCATCACTTTTGCTGCTACTGTTGCTAGCATTGTCATTGTTTCCGCTGTTGTTGCTGGTGTTGTTATTGTTGTTACTGTTGGTTGCTTGTTTGTCCGAGATTTTGTCAGCCTTTAGTGCCCTTTGGTCCAGAGTGACTGGCTTGCTGGCGCAGCTGGACACTATCTTGATAACATTGTGAGGCGGTGGAATTTCGGAGTGCAACGAAGTCCCGCGGACAGAGCACCGCGCCATCATGTCTTCAATGTGGAATTGGTCTATATGAGTCATGAAACAGAGAGATAGAGGTCGCTCTTGGAAGCGAATGTCCAAGACTAGTTTTCAAGGTAGCAGGTGTCAGTACATTCCATTAATATTACTAACGCAGTGTACTTGCCACATCTACATTCATCAAATCCCGAGGGTTTTGTGCACTTTAACCGCATAACGCTTCAATCGTCTTTGCTACTGTGCCGTTCGGGGTGTGCCTTTTAGGAACAGAAGTAATAAATCTCCGTGCAACTGTCAGTGCAGTCTTGAAACCGGCGTGACACGCTTCCACAGAAAGATTTCTCAGCTGGTGGATAATAATGCATCGTGCGGCCTCCTTGGCGAGTGTCTGCCGCGTAGCAGCTGGTGGTGGGGGGATTTACATCGCCTTGGCTCCAGACGTCAAGTGGACCCTGAAAAAGAAACGGAGGGTTGATCATTTACAATCAATTACCCTAAACATATCGTTTAGTGCTCTTTATGTCTGTATTTTCTGTGTATGTACGCGATCTCCTAGTAAGAAAATGATTGCTGATGGCAAAATGATAACTAGCACTTAAAACAGTTTTGAGAGTTTTCTTTTCTTTATGACTTGTAGGATATTCTGCAAGCTTAGTCCTTGCACACACGAAAATACTTTCAGTTGCGTATCTGTGTAACATTTAAAGCATGTGATCTGGTGTTTCGGATCTGCAAATGCATTTATGGAGACAAGCAATTGCTGGAAAGCCTTCTATGTCCGATTCGTAAAAAAAAATTAAAAAAAAAAATGCTAAAATTGCTTATGCCTCTTTCTTGAGGAGTGTAATGCTTGTAAATGTATTGCTTGTAAATGTTGCAGAAATGTGTTCCATTTAATCTGTTTGCTTGCATTATCCCACAACCTCTTAGATTCAGTGGGGCACTGCCTCTCTGCAAGAGTTGTAGAAAGCCAATAATGCGATAGCATGAACATGTGTATTAGGTGTTTTGTTCATGTGCTTTATTTGTCACCTGATATTTGTCAATTCTGCTGTACGCACCCTGTGACACTCTTTGTTTCAAGAATAAAACAGTCTCTCCTCCCTATGTGTATGGATATGTGTGTGTTCATTTACATCCTCAGCTCTCTTTTGTGACAATGACAAGTCTGCCTACCTCTAATGGATTCCTATGTAGATATATGCATATGCCCATGTAAACTAAATACAACATAATATTTACTTAAAGTGAATATTTTCTGTTATGTCTCATTTTTCTCTCCTCTCCACTTTTGCTGGTACAAAATTCTTCTCTTCTCTCTCTCCTTTTCTCTCGGTCATTTCTCCCTCACGTCCCTTTTCTCATTTTTAAAAGTTTCTATGTACTATGTCTGCTCTATTTCGTATGCAATAACCGTCAAATTCTTATGTCTCCTTGTGCACGCGCCACGGTGTGAGTACACTTGCACAAAATTTACAACGGGTTGCCAAGAACACTTTACATTTTCATGCCGGTACACTTTTCCATTGTGCTGTCGCATCGCGACTGAATATCGTTTTTGAGCGGACAGTGTTGTCAAGTTTTTGGTTACAGCTACCCGTAAACGAATAGTCAGAAGCACAACTGAGCGCAGTGAGAGTGGCGACATGTTTGCGCTTCCATTCTACACTTGCACATAGCTTATAGATTAGCCTTGAGCTGCTTGTTTACCTTTGATGATTTAGCTTTGTTTCCTTTTGCTTGTTGACATGCCTGGATGATGACAGATCGAAGAGTCTGGGGACTTGGCTAATATTGTTTCTCTTCTCTCTTCTCTTTTCTATGTGTGTGCACGCGTGCGCGCATGTAATTGTGTTTCGTGTGTCAGCCTCATTCAAAATTTCGTATATGATGTACTTTACTTCAGGGCATGTTTTTTTTCGTTTTAACCAGTGGCTCCAAATAGAAAAAAAACAACTAAAAATAGAGAAATCTTTCATCTATCACGAAGTAGAATCGTGGACAGCGTTGTTATTTGAGATATCCGAACACAGAGAGAAAGAGTGCACCCGTCGTCTTCAGTGGAGGAACATCAAGAATACAAGTGCTTCACCACTGTGCTACACGGAGGCCGCGCGTGAAGCGATAGATCAAAAGCTGACAATAAAATTTTAGCGGAAAGAGTCAGCGCCAGAAATAAATATGAAACAACTCGGTTTAGTATATATACATATATATGTTTGCTCGATTTTACCCTACCTTCTTTTCTCCCTGAAAGCCTAGAGTGTGTTTGGTAGGGAGTGCTGTTTTACGCAGCCACAACTACGGCTATATCACAGCTGAAAGGCTAGAGAACGATTAGAAAGATTGGTTTACAATTTTAATACGGTGAGCCTTTACAACCTTAGACACTGGTTGTTTTTCCAGTGTCCGGTTTTTAGTTCCCAGTTTAGTCTGTGCTTTCGTCGGGAACATTATACAGTCGTACAATATAAACAGTCCACTCCGACGATGGCCATCAAGACGATAGCTCTCGCATCAAATCTCTAACGCTAAAAGAATTACAGCGCTCGAGAGGAGAATATTAGAGAATACAAAACCAAGTTTTTGGAATGCATTTAAACCTAGTCAGAAATCTGTGGCCGGGTGCAGTCCGCTAAACTACAAATATTATAAGAGCAGCGTAGCAAACTGCTAGATGTCAGCATCCAGCTACAGCGACTGTGCACCTGACCCCAGATGTTTCCGCAGTTCCCGTCTTAGGGCCTTTGTTTCTCTTTTGTTTCTCTTGCCACAAGACTCTTTAAAATTAATGCATATCAATTCTAAACAAAATTTTATCTAAAAAATTGGTTCAAGATTTTTCCAAAACGCTTTAGAACACCTAGGTATATCCCAGTAGACACAATACTAGGGCGAAATTGGCCCCAATTTAGTCGAAGGTAATGATTAAGGTAAAGATTACGACGTACAGAAGCACAAGCGTACCAAAGATTACAAGCTTAGGACAGTTTTGGTCCACTGTTTTATGTTTGCTGGGATTGATATGTCCGAGTCGGAAAAGAGATGTGCACATTCGCACAAACGCATACACACTGGTGGCTGTTCAGAGGTTGCATGCAATATATTATTCGGCCTATTAGTCTACCTCTCTACAGAGAATTCTTAGTCCAACAAAGCTACATTTTGTACTGGATGTTGCAATAAGGTTTACTTACCTTGCACTCGTCCTTATTTCGCCGCAATTAGACAAAATACGTTTAACGGATAAAATTGATGACAAGGGACCAAGCTGGTTGTGTGACACCGGATCCCACGGGTTTTTTTAAAGCAAAGATTTTTTCGCCACTTCTTTTCTTTTACTGATATTCATTTCGATTTCTTTTACTTTCTTTTCTTTTGTAAAAAGTTTTATGTCCGCCATTGCTTGAAGCCACCGCGTCTTCTTAACAGACTTCTGCGGCACAGCGAGGAAATGAACTCTTGGTCTCCTCGCCGCAGTTGTCCGCCTGCAGCTGCTGTCGCACTGCCGTTAGACTGAACTGGGCATGCACGCCTTGACAACCTTTTTCCCCTCCCCCTCTCCTGTGACGTAGGATTTAATGATATCGATCTCAGCTTCAACCGGCGACTCTTGCGGAACGAAATATGGGTCACAGTGTACTCGACTTCTTCCCTGCTCAACAAAGTTGCAGTTTCCATTCAAAAGACTTGATAAATATAACTCCACCATTGCGCATGCGTGGTTCTGGCAACAGATTGTGGCAGGACCCACACACTTTATAATTTTCTAGGCATTTTGTTCAATTTTTCCCCCGCTACATTACTGCTGACATTTATTATCATTTGCTTTTCTCGCTTTTTGTATCGACTGTTTACAATCGTTTCCTGTAAAGAACACATCAGATGGAGGTGTAGAGGGGATTACTCGCCGTTATGCAGCTGGGTAGGTAATTGGGTGCAGTGGCAGAAGGGCAGTGAGAGAGAGAGAAAAAAGAAAGAGTGGGAAAGGGGGTAATGCGCCCAAGGAGCAGGCATGAAAGAGTAGAGCCAAATGTTAACTATAGTTTGAACGCCTTATCTGATAGTCTCCAGGATTTCGGAGAAAATTACTCGGCACAGATAGCTCGAAAGTAAATCGAGCAAACTGCTTTAAAAAGAAGAGCACGAGAATAATGATCAGATGAACGTGATGGTAGTGGTAGCATGGGGAGGGGCATGATAACGCTTATAGTTGATAGCTGCCGGCAGCAGGACGCTGATGGCCTGGACCTCTGCTGTGGGCGATTGACACTTAGAACGCACGCGCGTACTACGGTTGTTGGACACAGCCTGACGTCATTTCTGTCCGACTTAACTACCCCGCCACAGGAACACATCGTCGCCCCGTGACCTCTAACACACCACAATGCGTCAGCGTACAGTCTCTTTACCTATAAATAACCATTTCCGTGTGTCACGTACTACAATGAATACCTGATACCCAAGTTATAACAGACCTCGATTAATTGCGTTTTATTCATCCGGGCTAGTCACAAAAGCGCGCCGGGCTTAACTGCACGTCCTTTACAGGACAAAATGGCCTCCATAGGGTGGGTGCATGTCTCCCGGCATGCAGGCTGCTTGTCACAGGTCATAGCATGAGTAGTGAGCTCCTGACTCTCCGAGTCCCCAGTCCCCCGGGTGTCGAGTAACATCAAGAATACTTAAGTTGCATGAGCGGACACGCCAGAAAATTAGGTACTTGTCTCCACAAAGCCATTTTCCAACACACCCGTCGTAATTCCACGAGGTAAGATTTGGATAGTAAATTAGACTGAAAAGAGTGAGGGAGAATGAGAGAATTCGAAATCATTTTTAAAATATCCCGCAAAACAAAATAATAAAAGAAAAGAAAAAAATCATTTTTTGTGAATCCACGACTGTGTTGTCTTTCTGTCTTTACCCCAACAACTAAATTAGTTTGCTGCAAAAAGCATCGTCATGAGTATTGTGGGACTGCAGTCAGCAGACACGACCACACGCAACTAAAACACCAGGTGGAATTTACAGGGCGTTTCCTGCAGCGTGCGTTAGCGCAGGATTATAAAAAAGAACTTTGCAGTGACATACATCGCCCCCGCGTAGTTGGCTGAAATCCCTGTGATGATCTGAGAAACTTAGGTATTTAATACAGGATTAGATGAAGTAGCCGATTAATATTTCATCTCCTCACACCTCACGCTGTTATGAACGGAGGGTAGCACCATCCATAGAACCGTCACTCTCCCTTTAGCGTCAAAAGTCTTTGTTAGTATGAGAACGAGGGTTAAGCATGGGACGACAGCGCAGCGCATATGAACTTACGTGATAAGCCGCAGTCGGAGGAAGGGCGTTGGACTGAAGAAGCCCATCAGCGGTGCACGAAAGTCAAACAGACTGATCGAGCTTGAGAAAGCCCGCGCCTGTCAAACAGAGGTCCTTCGACTCTGACGATCGTGCGGTAATGAGGCGAGCGCTGGTCTCGCGTCATGCACTGAATCGCGCAGTAGTGTCCGAACAAAGCTCCTGTGGAGAAGTTAACACTTCGCTACTACCCCGTGCACACCCGTGTGTGCGTGTTCGTGTGTATAAGTGATGTCACTGACTGGCTCAGGGGCTTTCGAATGTAGGGTACGTAGGTAAAAAATAAAAATAAGAGAACCGCTGTTCGGCCCCGTGAAACAGCAGTCCCTCGCCACGTCTTCTTCTCTCACTCATTTACTTTGTTTCACTTTCATACAAGTGTGTTTTAATGATTGAAAGGAACATTAACAGGTCAGTAAACACACACACACACACCTATACAAACAATTAATGAAATAGAAAATACATCTTCTAACACGCTAATAAAGTCGCACACACGCACACGCACACGCACTCACTAACACAAACAGACACGACAGTGCTTACGTATCACGCAAAATCAAGGACACACACACACAGATCACCCTTCACAATCTAGCACGCACACTCGCGGTCACACATAAAAAGGAGGTCATTACGACACCGTCACCAGCATCATGTAGCTATCAAGATTAAACGGTCAGCATTCGGCACACACGACCTTCGATGATCGGCTTGCTGTCATCAGTAGTCTGCGCGAGAGACATTGCCCCTAGTATCAGGATGAGAAGTGTCAGACAGGAACAAGGGTTTTATAGTCCATTGGTTAAAAGTTGTCTTGAAATTTTTACAGTGTAAATCACTGCCAACGTGCCGTAAAATATGCTGACTAGACTGCGATCTCGTATATCTATAAGTAAAAACGGTGTAGACAACTTTCCTTCGGTCTTTTCTTCCAATCTTCTTTCTTTCCATCTTTCTTCGGTACTCAGCCATGTACACTGAATGTAATGATTGTGAAAGATAATGAAGATAATGAAAAAAAATATAATTTTTCTTTGAGACAAGCAGTGTATAGGAGGTACCAGTGCTGCCGCAACTGTAATGTAATGTTTATTTGACATCAGATTATACTGATGTGAATGAAAGGAAACTCAGATGTACCTGAGTATTTTGATGTAACTGAAAGTAAATTTAGAAGTAGCAGAGTATTTGATGAGTTTCAAAGCAATGGCGAGGTATCAGAACATGTCAGCCTAAATATGAAAGTAACCTAAGAGGTTTCACACTACGACGATGTGAGAAAACTTAGGAATTTAGTAGTTAATTGCCTGACAAAACGTCTTTTTCGATTATGGTTTTAAAACCCTCCAATATGCACGATGACGAAGTCATCCTTTTTTTGGTCGCAAGTGATAGAAAACCATCATATCTGTGGCGCAAGGGGGAATCATTGAGGATGACTGCGCATGCGTAGTAATGTGCGCGAACCCAAAAGAGATCAGAAATCGTTAGTATCCTGAACTGTATCGCAGCTGCAAACAAACCCATTTGTTGGCCGCTTGGAAAAATGTGTGCCAAGAGCCTTTTGTCGATGAAAGTCCCGACCTGAATGAGGTCTCACACGTGTCATGTGTTTATGTAATGTCTAATTGTCTATTTCATGTGCATTATACATGTTAGCAAGAAATATATATAGAGAGATAGTGCAAAAGATAAGAACTCATTTTTAAGAGAAATATTTTGTGATCTTAAAGCAAAGACCAAGTTATAGCTCCCATGCTATATTCATATTGTGCCAGAGTTCCACTAAGTTATATTGACGTTTCTGCCATCCTGCTCCTCAAAACTCATGCCAGGCATAAATGTTTTTAAAAAATCTAATAGTCTTTTGTCATTCATTTTTATTTGTGCTTCTATGCTTTCACCTCTGCAACTTTTTTTCTGTATAAATCTTCATATTCGTAGTTAAGATAACCATTCTGGTAGGTGTATGTCAAAGGGTTGGAAGATTTTATCGACCTAAAGGCCGAAAGACACCGATGAATGGTAACTATTTTGAACAAGTCGGTCAAATAGGAAGCTCCATATCTCGTGTCTCGAGCAAAACCTGCCATGATTAAACATTAAACAAAATCGAAGTTCTCGAGAACGTGTCTCGGCAGTTATACAAAAGTTCAGAAAGGTAAAGGTTGCACACTAAGCTGTCCGGAAGTATTCATCCGTTTTCTGACAAGCAAAAGCACTGCACGGGGATCTTCAAAGAAACATTTACTCGTAAATGATCCTTAAATAAATATCAGTAGCAAGATAAATTTCAAAGGTTTGTGTTTTCGAAGCATACATTTTGCGGCATCGTTATCAGATGGTGAAATATGAGAGATCGATCGATCGAACAAACGAACTTTATTGATTAGACAATCAGCCCATTTAAAGGGGTATGTGGTTTTACGGGTACATAAAATAGATAAATTCTTTAATCATGAATCGCATAGAAATACCAGCAAAATACATATACAATCTGACAGTAAAGGAGATATATATAGAGAGAGAGAGCTGTGTTAGTAAGAGATGCGACAAAGCTTACACGTAATATATATTAATTAGATCCCCTTGTCCGTCAGCTTCTTGTTAGATCTTCAGCACGCGCAGCGCATTGACTAAATAATCTGCACTGTTAGCTTGAACACGAGGGGCTAAACGCGGAAGATTGTAATGGCGTGGTCCGGGTGGGTGGGTAGAGGAAGGAGGGTGAGCCGAGGCCTGACAAGCGAGTTCTCAGGACAGGTTGTGTAAAGTAGGTCAGTACTACCAATATCAGCTGCCGGCTAAGAGGTGGGTCAATGAACCCCGTGCGCATTCTTAAAGAGGAACGTCAAAATTCTGGATACTTTTATGTGAAACCTTACTGCCTCTTATGTGCAAGTACGACGGTGAAAGGGCTTCAGTACTATCAATTCTTACGCCCGACAGAATTGTCGCTGACATTGAACAGATTAATACCGAAAAATACTACCAACCAATCAGTCAAATATTAGAATTAAATACAAATGCTAGCGAAAATATGGCGTTATGAAGCAATATTACATATGAAGTTTATATCCAGCCTATGAGCTAAACTACATTTTAAGATTTTACGTCTTGACTTTGCATACTTCAGAGTTAAAAGTTTCCTCAGAGTAATCGTTTTTTAAAGCCACATCACTTTAGATAAAGCGTCAAACCATACCACCACAATTAACTGGACAACGTTAGTCGAATTTTTCTCTGCTTTCAAAGTACGGGGACACATCGATTCAAAGGTTGATTTGATACTAAAAAAAGTGATACTTAGGTCAAGAAATATTAAATATGTGTGTGAGTGTGAGTGAGATGGAACACGCATCCCATTTGGTATTAAAAATTAAAATCATTGACTACACGAACGTGCAACTTTTCTCCTAGAGGTAACACACATCTGTTAGCAAAAAAAAAAAAAAAAAAAA
>SRHC01003203.1:229142-248866 GCA_004794325.1 Pomacea maculata
AAAAAAAAAAAAAAAAAAAAAAAGTATGTAAAGCGTTCAACGATTGTCAAAGGTAGTTACGAATATCCATTCGCCACTTGCTATCAATTGTGTTTTTGCTAGATCGTCGGTGTGCATATCTCATATTAGATTTCTAAAGTTTACATTAGATGCTAGCGACTCACATTTACTTAGTATGAAAATGTCCTCTGCTGCCTCCTTGATTATGACGTCTTGTCGTTAAAAAGACGAGTGGTTATAGGATGCCGGTCTCAAAAAAAAAAAAAGACAACGAAGTAGTTTCTTCTTGATGAGTCAGCCAGAGTTAAGTGAGAAATAGTATTCTTTACCGATTATTCGCCCACTGAAGCCATTAAATTCTTTTGGATTGTCAAAGATTATATGTTTAATTTCAGAAAGAAAGCAAAATAACCACTTTCAAAGGTCTGATGTTCAAGTGGTGATTAGTTTAACAATATGTACTGATAACATGATTCACACCCTCTTTCTCTGTAAACATTATTTACGGAAAATTATCTGGTGTTTTTCTTTATCTAACAGACGTACATGTTCATATTACAACGCAATTGTGCAGTTGTATGTCATATGGACTTTTTCTAAAGCTCACACATGCTTATCTCTGGCAGATATTCACTTTTAATGAGCCATTTTCACCTGCGCACAAAAAGTAGGCAGCTGTGAAGAAGTCATAAGTGAATACATGAGGCGTCAAATGTGAAACATAAGACAATAGTAAAGGACTGTATTCACAAATAACGTTCCACAAAACGTTAAATTTTGGAGAAAGAATTCGTTTTCAAGAAAATTTTATTGGTATCTTTGATAACATAATCTAAAAGCAACAGAAAGCACTATTATCCTGAAAATATCGCAATGGAGCAGGATGCCGCTAATTGTCTCCCAAAAGCTGGATGTTCTCCTTAATAACGGCGTGTCGTGTCTCACGATAAGACCCATATCGTTATTTGCTGGGAAAAGTCGGTCAGCATGTTCACTCCAACGAGAGGACGGCCCTAAACACGTTCGAAGGAATCGATTACTTAAGTAAATTTAGACCACAAGTATGCTCCTGATAGAATGCTGAGGCTTAAAATATGAAGGGAATTTACTGGGATGCTTCTTTCTTTTTATTTGTGATGATTTCCCTCTGAAAAGGCTGCCTTTTGTTATGTTATAAGAATAAAAACATTTTGCTTATCCATTCTAGACGAGTTTGGAGCATTTCATTTTTTTTGTTTGGGAGGGAGTGGACGAGTTAGTAGGAGGCTTGGCATTTTAACCTGTTATTAGTCTGAGCAAATAAGGTGGTTGAGAATAATCTAGTGTACTTTAGCTTCTGTCACTACATGAAATCGTTGTGCTGGAGATTTTTGTATTTCAGTAGTGTAGTATCGTGACTAGCATGTGTTGATTTGTGGGTCTTTGGATGTGTTTGTATTATTATTTTTATTGTTGAAAATTTTGGTTTCATTTAAAAGACATTCCAATGTACAACTCTTCAAATACCACCTTATATTGTATATTTGTAATCGTTGAGAAAAAATCACCAAGGTAGCTTAAATTGTAATCGATTGAAAGAGGTTTCGCTGGAGTAAACCAAAAGACGGCAGAACACCGCTTGATCAGCTTTCCCGTCTCCGGCCGACTAAGTCGATTGAAGAACGTGGCAAAGATGTAATCCGATCGCCTGCAGCAAAAAGTTGACTTCATTTTGTCGAAACTTGATCGTAAGACCTGGGCAGCCGCGTCGAGGAGAAGTCATGTGGAGTAGGTATGCAAGAGGAGAGAATCTCTGGACCGAAACGGAACGAAATGTTTGCTTTAAATGATTAGGAAAAGTTTTGCCCTCCATCTGCAGTCGATGGAGGCGAAGCCTACGAGTCCATTCTCTTCGCGTATGCTGGTGAAACTGCAGATGATCTCACATGATTTGCAGTCGCACAGTAGCAGTGAACGTTTTCACACGATTGCTAGCTGTTTTTGTGCAACAGACTTGTCAGTTGATCGAAGAATCTTTGGAAAGTATGGGTTTGTTCTAAAATGTCCGGCTTAAGTTTCTCAGCTGATCGAATCAACTGAGTGTTTACGAAAGGAAAACAAAGTATATTCTCTAATTTGCTGACTGTAAAGTTTCTATAATTCTGAAGTTTGTAACAGCTGTAATATTTCTTTTGATGACTTCTATTTTGGGGTCTTCTTATATTACTTCTTTTAGCTGTCTTTTGGTTAAAAAAAAAAACAAAACAAAACAACAACGTTAATGTCGTATTTTATTTGCTTCTTTACGCGATAGAAAGTTTTCGTTATTGCTTGTTTAAACATCTGCTAAAATGTTTTGTTTTTATTGTTGTCGTCACCGTCATCATCGTGATGGTCATCTTTTGGTAAACATATGTTTGATTTCGTTGCTCCAGTTGTCTGGAATTCCCTTTCTTTTCAGTTGAGACATTCATCGTCATTGTCAAGGTTTAAGCAGTGGCTAAAGACACATTTACACCGTTATGCTTTTGACCGACAGTATGTGTTTGGTTGTTTAGATCAGTGGTTCTCAAAGGGCATAAATCAGGTGGTCCGCTGCTGACAGTCGTCATATGTCAGCAAAGTGATGTTGAAAGTGATGCATTCCTCGCATGAACATTTTAATTACAAAGAACGAGGTAGGTAGTTTTATGTCAACTTATTACTATACTACTGTCACAGAAGTACATTTAGTTTTGAATTGTAAAGAAACAAATGCGGCAATTTAAATTTGAAATTCACAGTACAGACTGATTTTTAGGCCTTGGTGGTCCGCCATATTTTTTACTTAAGTAAAGTGGTCCGCGGTCCGAAATACTTTGAGAACCACTGGTTTAGATAATGCAAATTGTTTTTGTGTTGTTTCTATGACCTTAGTTTGTGTGTGCGTGTGTGTTTAAAGCACTGAGAACCGTTAGGGAATGGCGTTCTATAAGTAATCTTATTATTATTATTATTCATCTTCATCATCATTATTATTTTTGTTCTTAAGCTCGGAAATTTCTTGATATATCTGCGACTTACGCGTAAGCCACTAGTTAATGTTTGGTTAAGTTTAAAATCTGGAACACTGTGCTTGAGACCGGTCTATATTTTGACTGTGAACCCATTGGTAACGGATACCGCACAGCATGCAAGTAGTCAAATATCTCTAACATGCTTCATGGGTACTCTGAATAATTTTGCCCTATTATGTCATAACTTAAAACAACAGCGGTTATGGTCATAAACAGATTACTGTATTTATCATTGTCACTTTATGTCTTTTAATACTTATAAGAAATGTTTTTCTCTTTAACTGCTGTTGTCTCCACCTTCCACCTTTGTATCTTCAACACTCTTAGCTTTTGTTCTCTCTGCTTTGCCTTTGTTTAGCTAACAATGTTACCATAGTATCATACACAATCACTGAGCTGCAAAACCAGTTGCATACTCTTTACGAGTCCTTAAAAGATTTGAACTTTGCTGTCAGTTTAAATAAGTAAAATGTGTTGACTTTTTGGAATGACAATTTTATATCTTGTAGGGAAAATGGCGCATGAGGCAATTTTTTTTTTGACTGATGAAGGGCTGAGTGACAAACTACCGGAGTTCTTCATCTGAGAGGTGCTTTGTGAATAGTGGTTCTAGTGTAAGTTCCTCCATTGATGGCAGTAAGTCTTGCAACGTTTGAGTATTCCCTTTAGTTTAGGAGGTCGAAATTCTGGCTTGATTCTTGAGACCGACCAGCCTGCTTGGCGAATGGTTTTCATTATGTCCACTTGCTGGCTTCCTATTGACTTAATCGTCATCTCTTAATATCGACAGAATAACATTTTCCTGATGGAACCAGTATGCGTTCCGTTGCACTACTGGCCATGTAATATTCCTGCAGGCCGATGATAACAAACTCTGTTGTTTAATTTGTTGAAGCAAGTGCTTTGGTCCGTCAGTGGATCTTGGGTGACACTTGATGCTAAATCATTGTAGGTCCATAGCAAGCAGACAATGAATTATGTCAGGGAATACTGTTCGTTACTTGGCTGCTCTGTTGCCACATACAGCCGACATACCCTGCTAGCAGTTGTGAGCCATCTGGCCATCGACATGGGCCCAAGCCTTTCCTGAAGTACTGATGCTTCCACTTATAACAGCTGTGATCATTTTATAGAGATTGGCTTGGTCATTACTAAGTCCTCTGAGGTTGATTTCTGGGAGAGGATCACCGTGGATAATGAGTCGAAATCCTTCTAAAAAGTGGCAGTGATGCACAATTAACTAATGCATATCCAGTTGGTCCTTTCAGTTGGACCAATGAGTGTTTTGCAGAGCTGGAGTATTGGAAGCTGCTTCATCCACGTTCTTGAGTTGTTGTGACAAAATTCCAGGACGAGTCCACAGTTGTATCAGTGTCTGAGAAACTTGGGAACAATGTCCTTGTTGCTGGTGTACTTCTTGTCTTTCAGAGACAAAATATAATGTCCAACTTGCAAACGAGTTGGAAGTTGTCAAAGGAAATTCTGACAACGGACTACCAAAGATACTATGGCCAGAGTTCAACCTTGTCATTAGGCTGCTCGTTATATTATTATACAACTACTTAATAGTTTTACTATCGTTCTATTCGTCCACACTTTCCTATTCAGTTTATGTCTCACTGCATCAGTATTCATTATTACGACTGTATCACTACTGAGTAGTACGGCTGTATCACTGTTTAATAGTGCGAGTGTATCGCTATTCACTAGTGCAATTGTATCACTTCACTAGTGTGATTGTATCACTATTCGCTAGTACGACTGTATCACTATTTAATAGTGCGAGTGTATCGCTATTCACCAGTGTGACAGGATAACTTCACTAGTTGAACTGTATCACTAGTGCGACCCCACTGTCATACAAGGCGTGCTTATAAACTAAGTACGTTCTCCCGGTGCGACAGGTCGAGCGGCCTTCGGATATTTAGGGCTTACATATCTTTGGGGATTAATCTCGGTGCCGTGAGAGCGTACCCCGTTATATTTTGTTCAAAACACAAGGACAAACAAACATGTCTCATGCAAGTCATGTCTAATTATCTATTTATATCATACATATATTCTTAAAAAAGGCACACTTGTACATTCACAACCAAACAAAATAGAACTCTCGCACGCAGAACCAAATAACGGTGGCTAAATCAAACTTATAAAATCAAGCTAATGTTTCACGCGTTCAATTAGTGCAAAACGAAAAGGCACTTAGTACAATTTTTCAAGTACGCTTACACGATTACACGATGATATAAACAGCTGGAGTTTCTTTGTTTGGATAACTAGCCGGAGGTGGAGAACAGAAAAACATTTTGTGAACACGTACTCACGGGGTTCGCAGCTGTCGAATATCAGGCACAAGACACTGTGACGCCATCGCTGTGTATCGGCTCCTTGACACAAGTCTCCACGAAGGTTAACATCGTCGCTCATTCACACACACAATCCACTGAAAACGCCGCCTCTGTAGGTAGGCGCAGTTAATCGCTGAATTGCACAGAAGTTGTCTTCTCGGGGGAGATGGGTAACCTAGGCACGAATCAGTGCCAACTGTCTGGCCAGCGATCCCTCGATGTACCCGACGAAACTAGCCCTCGCCTCTTGCTACTCATATATTAACTCTACCTATTTAACAAGTTATAATCGATTAAAAGATAAACAGTTGTCAACTTACAAAAACAGCGAAAAAGACAACAAAAGTTTCAATGGATTTTAAAAAAACTGTTTCCAAACCTTGCTTGGAAATCACAGTTCCACTCCCAATTCAACACGTAGCTCGTTTTGGCATCTGCTGTGTCTCGATAGGATGGGAAGAACTAGGCGGGTATTTATACATCCCACTTACTCATCTAGAACCTTCTAAAATACGTTTTTTTTAAAAGAGTTGATGTTTAAGCTTCCACAGTAACACCTGTGGCCCTGCCTGTCTGCAACGTGGTGATGCAGCGACACAACGTTCGCAACAAACACGCTGTCACCTGACTGTGACACTATTGTAACATTGACTGAAGACCTTCACATATATTTTATATAGAAATGTTGATTTACACAAGTTGATTACGTATTGCATGGAGACTAATGGTTTAATTTATATTAAATTTTGTCCTATTGCTTTTGCATAACTATATGTCTGTGCCCCTGTGCACGTATATGATTGTATGGCGGCTAATAGTTTGATGAATACCTGTATTTATACCGTGTGTATACAAGCATGAGTGAAAGTGTAGTGGTGAGCATACTGATTATATGCATTATAAATTGTGAATTATCATGTTGTACCCACTATGAAATTTGGCTAGATGCCTGAATCATTAAAAAAAATCGTATTCTCGTTTCACCTGACCTTTATCTCTCTCTGTCTGTCTTTCTCTTGCTCTTGTTCGATCGCAGCCTAATCTACTAGGCTGGCCAGCTTATATTTCAAGTTATTTTTTTTTTTACACAGGTAATATAGACGAACTTTATAGCTGTGGCTGATGACCTTTGGGAAAGGTAAAGATAATCCTTTATCTTTAGATTATTTGAGTTTCTTGGCAAGCGAAAGTTGCAAAATGTTTGAACTCAACAGTCTCCAGTTTTTGCGGAGGCGGAAGACAGATGAGAACCCACACCTGACAGAAGATTTTTTTGTAAAATTCTATAAAAATGTTTTCAGATAACTCTTTGATGGACCAGTTTCAACCCAGGGTTGATGCAGTTGTTGACGTCATTCTATTAAAGTCTGATACAAAGCATAACCTAAAAATTTCAATCCTCGCTATACTGTAAACTCAATTTAGACATCAAGGTCCGCATGGAAACATAAACTGTAATATTGTAATACTGGCCAAAAATAAATTCGTAATAGCACAGGTAACTTTAAGTAAAGAAATAGTTATCACAATGCTATCGTCAACACAGGTTTGTCAGTTTCAATGACGATATCTGTTCGTCATTATTCTCCCACCTTCATTGATGATGATTGATTGATTGATTGATTGCTTGATTGATTATGATGATGATGATGATTGATGGATGGATGGATGGATTGATGATGATGATGATGATTCACCGGCACTTCTACCTGTAGTACCTTTATCAGCATCATAATTATAATTCTAAAGGCATTTCCCGATTAGTCGACAGATAGCAGTCTAAGTATACCCCTCATTCCGCCACACACACACAGAGCTCAACAAAAACACGTAGAACGCAAAGCGCGCGCGCACACACACACATATACACTCTTCACTAAAGCGCCCTTTAGTTCTGTGAAAGGAGTTTTAGGGAGAGAGGGAAAGGGTAAAAAGGGTAAAAGAAACTGGTACCGAGGTCTCTCTCTATCTTATTGTTGCTTTCTCAATGCTTTAGTGCATGATATTTTCTTTCATATCTTTATAAAAATATAAATATAAATAAACATATAAATTACATAAACATATCCTGCTGTGAAGTATTGAGATGTGTCATGCAAAATTCCTTAGTATGATATATATCGTTACCACAAACTATAAAGGCTGCTCATGGCATGGCATCTGATCAGCTTATTCGCCCGCCTCCCACCCCCACCTAACCTTCTTGGATTTTTTTTAAAAAATGAAGGTTGCTCACTATTGTGCACACTTAGTACTGTTGCACTCTTCGGGGAAAAAATAGAGTTTAATGCGCACACCTTCATGTCGAGGGTTGACATCGGACACGCGTTTTGATTTGCCGGCTCGTGCGGGTTCCTCGATCTACCAGAGCGGTCATGCGTGAGCGGGTAGGTGTCAGTGTGCTTTGCTGCATCCTGTAAGCCACCCAAAAGATCGCAGATTGCAGGTAACCTTCTGGGTTAAATGTAAGGACAAAGACAGCATATTTAGTAGCCTCTATTTATAAATGGAATGCTATATTGGATAGCACTATATTGTTTTACTCAGACATACGTTATTTGAGAAAAAGGAAGCCTATCCTCTTGTATTTATTTCATTCTCTCTCTCTTCCTCCATATGTCCCCTAAAATATGTCTTTGAAATGTGCTTTTGAAGCAGATTTTAGTGATATGTAAAAATCACAAAGTAGTCTACACAAACATACAAAGATTTGGATAACAGAAAAAAATAAATTTCAAAACAGCAAAGAAACATTTAGTGTATTGTGACATGTATGTGTGCGCGCGCACGTGTGTGGTTGCTTATATAGACAGTGAGAGAAAGGAAAAAGGTAAGGAGGAGATGATATGATGTCCTACCCTTAAAAAGGTGTGTGGTCGTGCGCTTGAGTGTATGTATGTAAAGCGCTTTGAGTCTGGCAGGTTCTGGAGAAATACCCTGTATTATTATTAATTGAACTTTGAGTCCTTGCTCTTGGAACAGATAGCGAAAATCCCCGTTGCCCCGAAAAATTTTTGTTTTGAATAAGGATGGAGGAAAAGACACGCGTTTTTTGACCGGCATGAACCCACAGGAATTAAAAAGTTTGTCCCTCTATTGGATCGCAGTCTATATGGGGAATGGGAGTGCAAAAGTCAGGTGAGGCGGTCTTTTATTTATTTATTTTTTGGTGGGTGGGGGAGAGTGCTACAGCCTACATTCTTACATTCGGAGCAAAAAATCGCATGTCTGAGGCATGCACAAATTCATAAAAAGAGGTTAAGCTGCGATTATATAAACGTACATAAATATGCCTAATTACCATAACTTCCCAGCTCCTGTGTACTACAGTGACGTCACAGTTTTATATTTAAAAGCTCGTATTTTGATGAAGGGAAAGGAGCCCATTAGTTATTATTGGCTTGTGTTTCTTTTTGTACAATATCCCAGTCATATATAAGAGGAAAAAATTCACCTTTGCACTCTGTTTACGCCTTTATTTGCTCGAGTCACGCAATCCGAAATTTGGCATGTCATCGAAGAAGCCACACGTGATGCCTGAGAATCGCATTTCACATAGAGCTATCTTCCATAAAGTAATGACTATACTGGATATTCTCTCCTTTTTCTAACTTTGCGTGATGGCTTTTACCCGTGTACGATGACAGCTTTTGAAACGAGTCAGGTACTCGTGTTCGGTGGGGAGGATCTTTTTCCTCGGTATTCTTAGATAATTCTTATACCAACTCTAAAATCAGTCGCCTGATTATGGCTCCGCGACTTGTGTTTCTGTCCGTTTGTTTGTACCTGGAAGTCAGGTCGGTCTAGGCCACCCCTGAACGTGAGAGGTGAGGCCCATGGAAATGATAGGCTGGTCAGAAGAAATAATACAGGAAAACAAAATACTGGACGCTGAGATGTAGTCGCAACTTGCAAAAAGCCCTAAGCTGGAATGCGTGGCAAGGGTTACTTTTCAAAATAATTATAATTATGCTTGGTATTTCCTAGCAAATTACTAGATTACTACAGTGACAAACTTGAGTTTTACAAAATGATAGTGACATTAGGGAAATTGGACCTCCTAGGTGAAGTCTAGAGATTCAAAAGGGAGGACTAAAACCAGAATAGAGGGGCTCATTTCTCAAGTGCATGAGGCTTAAGACAAGCGCAAGGCTGTAACCTTGAACTACCTAAAACTATGGTGGTGTCTGCTACGTCTGCCTCGAGTACTGAACACTGTTCATGTCGGCGCCGCCGCTCTTTTGCAGCACTGTGAACTTTGTAGCACAGATTAAAAGATCTAGAAGTATTCATGACTACATTCGTGTGTTCTGTTTGTTTTTCTAGACAAGCTCATAGACTTTTTCACGGACTCATCGGTCTGAATGGCTCTGACACTCCAAAAATAGGTACATTGTGCATAAGTCAATTAATCTATCGCGAGATAAGCACCAAGATGGAAAATACGAGGAAGAAGGAGAGAGAAATATCAGTAGAAAACGAGTGATACGCCTTTCAGCGAGAACACCGCGAAAAGAGGTCTTACGGTCGTAGGGTAGTGAGGTATTCCCCCCCCCCCCCTACACGCCTCACTTATCTCTGAGCCTACGTTAAAGAGGACGGTGCCTATCTCTTCACCTTCACTGCCTTACTTTCACCAACCCTCTACAGAGTCAGGTACCCACTCCACAACTACAGGGTGTATTCACCAACTAAGGGAAGTGTGCTCATCACACCATATTCAAACCAGCTTGTGTGGGCGCCTCGAGGTTCAAAGGACTTTACTCTAAACCAGGGGTGGGCAATTAATTTTCCCAAGGGGCCGCATGAGAAACTGGGATGGTTTTAGAGGGCCGGACTAATATAGTTAACTCCGTTGTACCCAAAACTGTATATATATATATAGTATATATACTGGCGGGCGGGCCAGCTGGCGGGCCGGTCAGAGACAGGAGGCGGGCCGGATCCGGCCCTCGGGCCGGCCTTTGCCCAGGTCTGCTCTAAACACTGGGCTGTGCATTCTCCCCATCCCACCCAAGTACCACAGCAAAGAAATCTTAAAAAAGCTAGTCCTTATTCTGTTTGGAATAAAAAAAAAATCATACTACCTGCTTATTAACTATGTTATACATTTTATGTTTAGTTCAATAAGCCCGTTTTCAGAGACTTCATTGCGCTCCCCCTCCCAAAGCCATGGTATTTGTCATGAGCTTTTCTTTGAAGTTCTGAAACTGCTGTGTGTGTGTGTGCGCGCGCGCGCGCCACGCGTGCGTGTGTTTTGTTTTGCACGAGCACGTTCGTGTGCTATTTAAGGGATATCTAATGTCTGTTTGACAATTACCAAAGAGTTGTCTCAAACTGCGTTTAAGACACGTGGAGGCCGTCAATTACTATTTGTGCTTTGTTGGCATACAGCCAAGCATTGCATAATAACACCGGTCAGCAACGGAATGCACAAGCGACATCGTCCCGTAACATCGTAGTAGAATGGAGCTCAACAATTCTTAGTTACCTTTGTGATGTGGGAACGCAACGCACTACTCACGTGTCATCAAATCAACTGCGCTACCAGGCATATATAAGTATAGCTCATCCATTTAAATAATGCATTATAATAATAATGGTTTCGTAAATACAGTCTCTGATGTTTGCACATCAACCAAATTGTCTAGCGACGCATTTCCCCCCAATAATAAATACGCATCTCACTCTTTCCTCATTCTCTCCCTCTCTCTTTGTGTGTATGTGCGCGCGCGCATGTTAGATACCTTTTCCGTTTTCCGTTGTAGTCTTCCCCCAAAGAATATCGCAGGCAGCAAGTACATCTACGGACTGTTCCCGTGCGTGGATCTTACTTCAGTAACATTCACGACACTAGTACAGATTCCACCGATACTCGTATTTTCTCATTCATTGTCAAAATGGTTGTTGGCTCGGGACAATCTTTTTTTAAATACTTGTACTTTAAATAGAGATAAAGGGATTGCCACTTCTGAATACTAGGTACAAGTCCTTAAAAAAAAGAAAGAAAAAAAAGAAATGAGGGCATATAATTCGCCGTGTCGTTTCGGCCGAAGCATGTTTTGATGTTACCGCGAGTGTTTACTCCGATAAAGGTAAATAGCGTATTAAAATGCACCTGAACTTTCATATGTCAAGTATAAAGAAGACATGAAAGCAGTAGCGTGTTTGCGATGGCTATTAACTGTTTATTGGGCCCATTTAATATTGCCTATAACAAGTCAAACTGTTTTAGTCGATAACAGGTGATACTTGCTGATTTCTTATCTTATTTACGCTTTCCAGCCCTGGGTAATAGTTTGTTCTATTCGTCTTTGTGCAATTAATTGATTTGCAGAGAAAAAAAACATGTTGTTAAGACTGTAAGTCAGGATAAACTTGAGGTCAAATTCCTTCCCATGGGGTCAAACGGGAAATATATCGTCCCATCCTTAGCTTGTGCTTCTCTCTCTCTCGCACACACACACTGTTCCTCTCTCGTCGACGCATGCATTCACTTTGCTCATATGTATGGAGCATTCTCGTAACAAATGTTGTCAAAACGTGCACGGCGAGTAGAGTTATGTTTTAGTTATATCTGCATATTAGTTTTTCTTTTCATTTGAAGTCACCCGTAAAAGCTTGTAATGGCTAAAATAAACTTAATAATATTAATAAACATGGTCCAGCGCGCGCCTTTTGTTTGTTTATTAACAATGACTTGGGCGTCTCTACGTATTCGCGAACAGCCGAACGCGGCTGCCAGCTTCACAAACCTTGATCTTGATCATTTTGTCTGTTCAGGCATTCTGTTCAAAATAAAATCCTACACCCAAACGCAAACCCAAAGCTGTCTTAATGATAGATTTAGAACTAACACATACAAACATACACAAGCTACCCAGAACTAAGAAAATGTTGGGATACTAAAGTAATCATTCAAAAAAAAAAATAAAATAAAATAAAAAAAAACGAATCTTCAACGAACGCTCTAAAAAGATCTTTTTTCCTTTATCCATTATGCTGTAACGACTTCAACATAAAGCAGTCACTAGTTGAGCTGTTTGAACTACTGCATTTCCACACTGTAAGACGACACATCAAAAGAAGGTGTATGTATGTATGCGTGGCACAAGCCAGCGAAAAACTAGTCGCCTGAGGTGCAGCTTGCCTGACCAAACAGACTACGACCTTTCCATAGACTAATTGAGTATATCCGCAAAATTAAGTATCTGGCACACGCTGTGGATTTCCATCGGTTTGAGATAGAAGCACCTACTCAGCCCCCCACTCCGACTTACTTTTTTAAGATTTTAACAGATGGTGTGATTTTGAAGCCTTTTCAGTATAAAACCAGGAAATATTTAAGATACTTGAAGTAATTTTGATCTCCACGTGAACAAAGCAATGACGCTGATAAAGTGAATATGTTTTAGTTCGGTAACATTTAATAAGTTGTCATTGGTTTGATATGAATGAAACTACGGTACAGTTCCTAATCTCCCTGCAGGAGGAGGTCTGCAGATGACTCTGGCACAAAGATAACTGAAAATTAAGCCCACACCGAGTATATTCCAGATTCGCAGCTGACATCAGGCAACTCCGAAAGTCGTCCGTGGTTTTGGTGTTACACAGCTCTCTGTTTTTTTTTTTCCTCTAACATATCGATCATAAAAATCCAGTGACCAAAACATCATATCGTGCTGCTATTTATGGTTTTGTCTGATTGGGGTGAGTGCCTGAAATGCAGTGCATCTGGTGCCCGGCAAAAACTGATATTAGATGCTTGATTAGCCAGCCTCACGCGCTTACTGTCACAGAAACAACTAATGAAGAAAATCGATCATGTGACTTACTTGCCAGCTTCGTGACGTTATTAATGGCTGACATCATCTTGGACAAAATGTTGTTAATCGCTGAAAATAAATGCTGTCGAAAACTTCGATCTCCTTTTCTCTCGCCACTCAAAACTGTCCTGACTGAAAACAGTAAAGACTTTGTGTTGGGCTCTAAACGGTTTTTATCGATGCTCAAACACAGTCCGGGGCTGCACCTGGCTCGCTTGCACTATATACTTTGTAGCTCAAACATAACGAGGCCTTTGTATTTATGAGGTTAGACACTGCCTTTAAATATGGAAAAAGAAACAAAAAAGCCGATATTTCAAAGAGCAAATGGATCTTCAGTGTATTTGTATTTATCATAAAAAGAGAGACAAGACAAAGGAACATACAGCCCATCTCAGTCTGCAGCTAGTGAGGACAGCCGATGCGACCTCGTCGCGCACCAGTGACATACTGCAGGTCTCCGGTCTGTTTCCTGTCACTGTTTCATAACGGCATTATCTTGTGACATCTGACAGGTTTGGGAACTGGACGTTTGTAAAACTACGACTAGTCAGACATTATTCGGTATGGAAAAATATGTTCTATTTCCCGTTTATCGTAAAAAATACAGCGCATATTTTAATAATCTGGCATAAAGGCTAAACATAACTTTTTGCTAAAACCTGGCGACCCAATTCCCTCCTTCTGAGAGTATATAGCGAAACATGTGTTGTATTATATTACGTTTTATTGTAATGTATGGATGGTTAGTTCAGAACAGAATATAGCAAGTTGTTGCAATGTGCTTATTAATATTCTAATCTGTTAATTACTGTAAATAATGTTCTAAGTGTTAACGATTAGGTATTCTTGTCGGGAATTGAAAGGGGGGAGGGGTTGTGAATTAATGTAAATGTCAATTATATAAAGTTTAGTTAGTTAAGCAACAGATATAGACAAGGATAAAAGAATAATCATTACGGTTGTGGCATGCAACCCCGTACAACCCTTGGGACCAATACCGTTTAGGACATGACAAGCTGATCTTGTCCATTCCGCCTGTAAAACAAACTTACAGCTTGGACGCTAGGGCTGCTGTAAACGACCGGTGTCTGAAACCACGGACGACATGGTCGTGAGCGTCGCGCCTATCTGTCCGTTAATTACCAGTAGTCTGTGGCCCATTGCACCATGGAAAGCAACGGCCGGTAACGTGATCGGCGCTGTCACGTCTTCATTACCTTTGCTGCGATTACCCACTTGACGTCATTTCCTTGCTGCAGAGCGCTATCACACAGCGAGTTCGTGTTTCTTGTCATTCCATCTGCAAAAGCCGTAGGTTATACGTCCCATTCACGCTAATCTACCTTTCAGGGCAGTAGGATGGGTCTTGTCCTTTCGGTGTCTGATGTTTATTAGTATTCAGCGCCGTAAACTGATATGAACTTGAAATAAAAACAAGTACAGTTGATGTGACGAAAAAAATGGAGAGATAAGTTGGGAAGAAGAATTACAAAACCTTATGCAGGTGTTAATGTTGATGACGAAGGTCGGACAAAAAAGATGAGCGTTAGACAAGCTTGAAGATAAAGATGTAGACGATAATTATAACAACAATAAGGCATTCCAAGCAATCTACCCTTGACACATATAAAAATGTAATCTCTTTTCCCAGTTGTATCAGATTTTCTAGCTGCATTGTTTCTTCGCTGCCTGCGTCCTTGTGCTACTGTTGTGGTAACCTGTGAGTTAGAAATAGCCAGTTATATCAGGCTGCAAGGCTGTTTTTATTTCTTCTTAATCCATCTGCTACTTGGGCTTTCTCGAGAAACGTTCTTGTTCTCTTAAAAAGTAAACCAAATATGTTTCATGCACATAAATCCGATTAGCTGCGACCCCTTAGTGCCTTCAGTGCTGTGGTGGTTGTTGCACCCTGAAAGGTCAAAAGACGCCTGGGGGGAATAACTTTTTAAAGGCGTTCAACCACAGCCATGGGGACTATAATCAGCCTGCCTCCTACGGGCTGTTTTTACAAGGAGATCGCATGGCTGGCCTATGCACAAAGCTGTTTGCACAAAAAAATTCTAAGATCTGGTATGAGGTGGAAATTTATATGCGGATCCGCGAAGTGCGTGTGCTGTCAGGGCGCTTAGGGAATCATTTACATGAGGGGTTTGTCGTCATTGGTTACAGTAGAGACCTGTTCTACATCCTTTATCTTATGCCTCAAACCTTTGAACGAAAGAGCGTTGAACCTCGGCCGCATTTGTCTGGAGAAAACTGAGACATATGGGAACATGCGATGTGATTTTTACTCTTCCTCTTAAGATAAACATTTCATTTGTTGCTTTGTACAACAGGCGAGGTGGGGATGGGGTTGGGGTGGTAGACTGGATGAAGATAGTAGAGCGAACTTTTATTTGTGCATGCAGAAATGAGATGTCTGTTTACTTTTATTTTTAATGCGTAGCTATTGGTCTTTTTTTTTCGCTTTGCTTGATTTATCCCTCTCCTTTTCCTTCCCGCCGAGTTTATTATGAGAAATTAATAGAGAGAGAGAGAGACTCTTCAGTGACTATGAACAGTGTGATATGGACATAGCGGTGAGATATTAGATGCAAGTAAGAAATAGTGAGAGCGGAGGAACGAGAGAGTGAGAATGAGAGTTTATAATTGTGATCGAAGATATGATACTGATGTGAAGATGATAACAAACGATGGTGGTGGATGATGAGAGCAATTGTTGAACAGGAATGAGGAAAATAAAACAGATGGGAGAAGGAAATGAGCGTGAAACTGATAATAATTGGTGATGGTGGATGAGGAAGTTTGGAGAAAAATATTTGCATGGACAGAGAGGGAGAAAGTAATTACGAATAGATGATATGGGGTTGTTAATATGTAAGTCTTATTATATAGTGACCAGCTGCTAAGTGGTGTGTATTTCTGGGGGAGTGCTGTACCTCTAGGTACTCATTACACCTTGGATTATCTCACGCTACAGCTTTTTGTTTTAAGAAATCTTGTCTTCTTCTTGGAGGCTTTGAGTCTTTTGACCATCCGAGCTTTATTTATAATTATTAATCAGTGTTTTGCTTCGTCAGTAAAGTCACTGTCGATTGTGCGTGCTTGTGTGTGTGTGAATGCTAGAGGCTATGTATCCTGGTGGTGCTCTTTAATTTCACCTTTTCAGTCAGAGTATTTCAAGAACACCGTGGCAGTTGTTGATTCCCTTACCGTTAGCTTTCTCCAGTGCCCTATAGATGCAAAGTTCCAGTTTCACTTAAATACCTGTCATCAAATCTGCATATAATAACATTTGGCAGAGAGGCACTTTCATATGATTTTTTAATATTGGCAATAAGCACGTTTACTTAATATTTTCCATGGGTTCAAGTTGGAATGACCCATTTTAACGTTATTTTAATTTACCTAACAAAATATTCGGTAGATATCGGTGTTTCTGTTGCTAGCTAGATTGTGCCATCTACATAAATACAGATAACGTCTATTGCGTTTTCCGCAAAAGTACTGCGCAAATGAGCACAAAAATATTTTGCACCGGACAGATGTCTATAGTTACACAAACATACCGAATCGCTCTTGTTGACTTCATAAGTGTCATTAACCTCAGGCTGAGCTTGTGACAAGCATTCCAGGTGTGTGAGTTCAGAAACTTAACTGTTGTTTACGGCCCCATGGTAAAAACAATTCAGGTCAACATTTAATCAGAAGACAGAGAGAGAAGTCCTTGTAATACATGTGCCTGTGCCTATAACAAGCCACGGTTAGGTCTACGGCTAATTCCCTTGCATTTCTGTCATTGCATGCTCTGACTTATTTCTGCACCCTCTTGGTTGTCCTCTTTCTTTCTCAAACCTATTCTTGACTTCTGGCCCCCTACTATCCCATATTTAATTAAGTTGCTGCTGCTGCTGCTGCTGCTGCACTGATCTCTCGCTTAGCCGCAGCTTCACCCGCACTTCCCATTTCACTTCTGACATCGTGAAGCTATGACGTCCAGCGGGAGTTAGCTCTAGGAAATGTCAGATGGCGATGGCGATGCCACGCGAGATGTCTACTGTCGTGGTTAATCATCTGAAATGACGTGACTGTCAGCTCAGCGGCGGGATTTGCCAGGGTTCAAACCTCGGTCAAAGGATGTATAGTGACCCGAGGTGACATATATGACTGTAAACTCTTTGCAGCGTTGAAATACCTGGTTCAAACCTCGGCCGCAGGGTACAACTTAATGACCCAATAATCTCCACGCCATATCAATACATGTTATTTTTTAGATAATTTTTTTTTCTCAGACTCACTCATACATTCTCAATAGTCCTGTTACATGGCATGCAGGAAGTTCTGACAAAGACAAATTTTAGCTCTACTTTTAAAAAAATTCCACTTACAGGCTTAAAATAACTTGAGATAGTAGACATCTGCGGACATTCTGAAAAAAAGTTTGATAAACATTTTCGGGTACTATAGCTGTAACTAAAAATAAAAGCTAACAATTGAGGAAGTGCAGGAGATTTCATAGCGCAACCTCACATTCTTACGTGAGCGTGCGTTTGATCATAATACAATCAATATTAATCCATTGTTAATCGATGTATTACATACAAGCAGCCAGGCAAGTAAGTCACACATCAGCATCTAAAAAAACAAAAGCATACGTTACAATGTTCCGTTATTGTTACGTTAGAGTGAGCATTTTTATTTGCCAAGATGCATATGTGTCAGTTGACTGTACATGTCACTCTCGCGTAATTGAAGCCATCATTTCAATCAAACCAGAAAAAAGAAGGAAAACGATCGCACAGCACAGCGTTGAATCAATTATGCTTGCCCCTCTAACCACACTTCCCCTTCCCCCTGCTAATGTGATACACCTGCCTCACCCAGTCTCAGAGTGTAAGTACCAAACTGTGTGCGGCAAGCTTACTAGGAAAGCTGTGAGAACACCTCTGGGCATCGCTGCCGTTGAGATTACATTGTGCTGGCGTGCAGTCCCGTCGACTCCTCACACTCTTCCACTGCCGCCACCAGTACATCCTCCATCACCACCACCACCATCACCATCCTCCACCACTATGCCGACGTGAAGAACGAACTCGTCGGTCACAGTGGGTTTTGTTGTTCTGCTGCCTGGGGCCGGGGTACACGCGAGAGTCAGTGCGGGTAGACAACTTCAGGCCGTTGCCCTTGCACTCCGTGCTTGCTGACTTGCTTTCCACTCTACCGGTTCTTCACTCGAAGTCGATTAAGTTGTCTCCATGAGGTGTCTTTACGGCTTGCGGGACGGTGTTTACGATTCGGGATGTCATTGACAGGTCAAACTGACCCGAGGGGCTATTTATTCGCCTTGCAGATAAGGTCGACGTATGTCACTTTTTTGTTTTTTGCGGCTTGAGTGCTAGGTGTTAGTGTGTCCCTGACAGCGACGGGGCCCGTGCAGGGAGGTAGGTGGTGGAGGAGGGAGAGAAGAGGCCGGGTGGCGTTGCGAGCTGACAATGTCGCAGTTGGTTGGTTGAGTTTTACGCCGTGTCAGCAATTAAATTCAGAGTGAATTACAGTACAGAGAGTACAGTACAGAAAGGGTGAAAACCTAGAGCCTCAGGCGATACTTTAACACCACTACTAACAATATAAGCGAACAAGAAGGAAAAAAGACAGTACAAAAAGATAATGTGTAAAACAAAAAGTGTGTCGCGTAACAAACGCTGGGGGGCGACAAATTCGGTGACTTGATTTATGGGTCGTCACTGACCGACCATGAACTCGTCTGTAAAAAGGACTGGCTTGACAAAGACTTCTTATCATATTTTGTTGTATTAAAGGTCGCCCGAGCGGTCTTTGCTGTAGAAGAATCTATTTTTGTTTTGATGTAGGCAGGGATGCAGGGCCCTTTGTAGTTCCTGACGATACATAAGTACGAACCGCTCGGCCATATGCAATGGAGGGCCACGTTCCAGGGTGCCGACCTCTTCTCTCTCCTGTCCTGTTGACGATGACAAGAAATCGATTTCTTCTATTTGCTCGTTTACCTTGGTGCAACCAGATGAGAGCGCGTGCATTGGCTCCTTCCGTCCCCTTCAAATGGAAACTTCCTGTTCGATACCGGCCCACGTGCTGACGCCCAAGGGACAAATGCATTAGATCACATCTGCGCGAGACCTTAAACAATTGCATAACACGCGATATCAGTGCGAGGTCCGGGCTAGAGCTTTCTGATAAATTTAATCAGTTCGCGTGAGAAAAAGCTGTCTAATCCCTGCGTGTTGAAATACCCGATCTACAAACCTGGGCTGTTTTTGTCTGTCCGCTTAGCTGTCCTTCCTCTCAACTCAAATCCCCCCATTTCCCCTACCACCGTTACACCTCTGCTGTCCCCAAATGCAAAGTCGTGATTATGACCTTTCATTGCACTGCAGCGATGTGTAACTTCAGGCGAGGTAATGTCGACGGCTACTTTGGGTCCCGTAAAGGACGATAACCCGAGAGTCAAAAAATGAGAACACCAGCCCCCCCCC
>SRHC01003203.1:248889-303618 GCA_004794325.1 Pomacea maculata
CCCCCCCCCAAAAAAAAAAAAAAAATTAAATGCAGCACTGCCACCTTGTGAGTACTGAGTGAGTGTCACGTTATTTTTCAGGTTACAAGGGCCTCTACCCCCACCACCTCTTGTCTAAAGTTTTTAAACTCACTAGTGAAATTTCATCGACTATACATAACAGCGTGCCGGCAGCATCCCGGCGGGATGTGTGATGAATACCAATGTTTCATTTGTATCCTATCGTGCTGTTGTCACGAAGAAAGTATTAGTGCATTGTGTGCTACCCCCCGCTTAACCGATTTCAGGAGGAGAGGAGGGTGGAGTTGTTTTTACGCTGTTCCATCCACATCTCAGCTGTATCACGCCCAAGCAGCTGGTTGCTGAGGGTTTGCGGTGGGACATTAGGCGAAACGGGTGATTTTCACAACTCCCTCTTTTCTTCATCTTTTCTATCACGGAAAGCCAGCCTCATGTCCTAGCCGGTTCTGTAAACTAGTGCCTCATGAATGAGAGAGACAGAATGCCCGTGACGAGATCTGAATCCAAGACAGCAGATCATCGTTTAATTATTTAATTACAACAAGCACTCAATTGTTGTACCAACGGACCATGCCTTACTCTGTGTTTAGCTTACTCTGAAAGACTGTAATCAGATAAGAGTTTACGTCGGTCGTGCATAGGTAACAGCTGAAAGTCACAGTTCATGAATTATTCATTTTTCTACCTATCATCCTCCTTAAATCCGTTGCCACGTCTGGAATTCCGATAATTAAAAACAATGATTAGGACACAGATGGCCAGCAACAACATCTACAGAGGGCATCAAGTCCAGCTCACTTCGAAAACACACAATGATTGGCGAAACGAAAACCGAAAAGAAAGCTAATGAAAGACGTCTGCTGCATTTCGTAGAGTTTTTCTTTTAAGTGCCAGATGCTTCGCACAAAACCAAACCGCGAACAGACGAACGTGGAAACCCACACCATGGAAATTGCTCTTTACGGCCGCTGTGTATGATAGCAGATGGTTTCATTGTCCTTAAACGAGTTTATGAAAATGTCTTAAAACAAGATCAGCACGCTATCTTGACACACTTTAACTTTTTTTTGGTTACTTGTCCTTCAGTATTTCGCCTCACTTCTTTCCCTCTTCTATCTCTCTGTGTGTTTGGGTGGGTGGGGGGAATGGGGTTGGAGGAGGATGACAGAAAATTCATTAATTCGCATAATAAACAAATCTGGGATGTTGCAGGTTTAAAAGTTTTAAAATGATGGCGATTGTGAGCGCATTGTCTAATGTTTTTGTTAACATTCAAAATCACTATTAAACATATGTAAATCTTTCTTCACCACAAGTCAGTAGACTGCTATCGTACAATAATAAACTGATAATGGCAGCGACCGATGTTTGCCGCTGAGGGGCCGTTTAAGGCGGTTGAGAACTGTGCCAAATGATCAACTTTATTTGTTGAAAGATTTCTTGGAAATATTTTATAATATAGTAATTTTTTTCAACGTTTCTAAGAGAAAACACATTTTCTTAGTTTTCTTTTGTTTTTATTCTTCCTCTTCCATTTAATTCTTTTTGCTGTAGGCTTAGGTAACTGCTATTCTAGAACGAGTGAACAAAAGCTATCTCCACTAATTCGACTTTTACGTTTTTACTGTTAGGCCAAATTTGGAGAGATACAAAATTTTAAAAAAAACAGTTCTACTACTTATGGGTCGCTGGAAATGATTTAATACTGCGTTATCACCAGGAATGAGTAACTGTAAAAATTTCAGACCTCTCGGACGATGGGAAGTGGGTGAAAAATCTGTTACAAAATTCCAGCCAGTGAGTTGAATATCAGTTTGTAATGACGTTACAAATTAATGTTTCTTTATTCCATCACTTCTCTAATACGTCCTCTAAATGTTGGAAGATTACTGAAACTTGTTAAGCTAACAATAATGAAATTTTTTTGATTGCTTGTTGTCACACACACACACACACATGAAGACATGCTTTCGCGTGCTTGTTTTTACCATGATGTACATAACGATAAGATTACTTAGTAATCATTTTGCAGGCAGAAAAACTGCCATCATTTCAGAATTTGTCGTAAGCATAAACGTGAGCTTATTTGATTGGAAGTATAGGGAAAGAAGTATGAATAGCCTGAACTGTCGCTCATTAGCTTATAGCGGGGTAAGGGAGAAAAATAGCGTCTACGTCGATCGTAAGCAGGGAGGTAATATTTTCTTAAAACTGGTTTGCTTGGAGTACTGGAATGCTAAGCTCGAGGTTATACCTAATTTTGTGGACAAATATCTTCACATCCTATGGTTGCTTGATAGGTCTTTCGCGAAAAGAAGAAGAAAAAAAAAAAAAAAACCGACATCCAAGCGTGGAATTCGGTGAACGTGTATCAATGTTGCTTGTATAATGAGGTTTCTGACTGTCTGACCTTTCACATCTCCAAAACTTAATCCAAGTAAGCCTCGTTTCGAATACCATTGAATTTTATAATTATAAAATCAAATTCTATACTTAGAATGAATTCCGTAGCCATAGAATTGAATTGGTTATATAAAATGAATAGGACAACAACTTCTAAACATAATATAAATGAAATACTTCTGCGGGTTTTTTTCGATTTTTCTCTCTAGTTATATAACATATTGTATCGCAGTAGAAATCATTTTATAATTATATATTTTGTTCTAAATCTAGAAAAAGAAAAATATTAAAATTTCCCTCTTGACGCTCCGTAGTGAATCGGAGAACCAAGCGAGCACAGTCCTTTAAAAGAGCATCGGTGTGCTGGTGAACTCGGACTGTTCATGGCAATGAGCGTCGAAATCAAGATTTTCAAACAACAGGAGAAAAAAAGAAAAAGTTTAACTTTTCTTCCTTTCTTCCACGCTTGTCGTTTTCTTTGGCCCAAATTTCTTTAAACAAACAAAACAGGTTACTAAGACTCATGAAGCTACACAACGTGGAAGCAATATTTGGCGATGCAGACTAAGGGAAATAATTCCCATCAAATTATTAGCGTTGAAACTTGCTTTGCTCTCCCTTTCTTGCATTCCTCTTACAACTGGAGTAAAGTTTCAACTGGCCTGCACTCTAAGTTAAGCATTACTTTACACCAAAGAGAGTCAACAAGAGAACCCAGTGCTGTATGAGAGCTTGAAGACAGTCGCAGGCTTCAGTAATTCTTTAAACTCTTTCATAGCAACATAATTGTATATTAAATGAAAAAAATAATCTAAATTTTGAGGGACAACCTAGGAACTGCATTACAGAATATAGACAGGACACATGCAAGTACATGGCGGGAAAAATAATATGCTTCTCGTCGGCTGAATGCGGCCTATATAGATGATTTTGGAAAATTATCTACGCATGAGACCTTCACTTCAAACAGACCACTTCCATTTTGATGTCGGCTCATACATGTGTGTAGACACTGTAAATCCTATGAACTCCAAAGGAGGAGGTATATGTGTGCTAAATAATCATGCTTATTATTGTTATTATTGTTGATACACTTTCACTGCACAACCACAAACAGAAAATTGTGCTTTGGGGAAAAATGGTTTTTGTTATTATATGCTGTCTCATCCTCTGGCACGAACACTTGAAGTACGCAAAAAAAAGAAGATAAGTTGGGGTTTTTGCAGACTCTCGATCAGTGTGCGATTTGCAAGGATTGACAAAGAATTAAGTTTACAAGTTACATCGATCTGATCGGAAAATAACTCGTTATGTTTTGAACACTTCGACGCATTGGAGGCCCAAATCAGATGCGCTGCCTTGTGTTTTATTCAAAGACTTCATTTACTGCAGTGTGCCTGGACTTTGCTGACCTCGGGCACTGTGAAAACACTACTGTCCCTTTTGTTGTGGGACCGGTTTTACTGCCGTATTAGTGCTTCAGTGGGTACTAATCAGAACTCTTGCTGAGATAACAGTTTATGGGCAGTTTATTGCTGTGTAAATCATAACTGCGCACAATGTATGGTGTCGTAATACCGAGAGATTTGGGGAAATCAGGAAAAACGATACGTGACTACTAGCATCCTGCCGTTCTTTCATGATGCAATGTGTCAGCCTCATGAAGCTTTTCCGCATGCTGCTGTTTGTTTTCCATGAACATTGAATAAGCAAATATGAAACACGACACTTCTATTTGCATTATGCAATCAAAAGAAGTTTGGAGGCAGTGCTATCGGTTTGTAAGCTGCAGAGAGCCTGTGTGTTTGTGGAAGGAATACTGAAATGGGGAAAGGTCACTGTTTAATGGATCCAGATAGCTAAAATATCATAGCTTTTTCAATCTGGGGTTCATTTGCATGATAAAATGACACACTATAAATAAATACGCTTTGTCGCTACTGTGACACTATTAAATTTGGGGCAGAATATCGCAGAAAACCAAATTTCCTAGTGGAGCATTAATGAGAACCTGATTTATCTGAGAATTAAGTAAGTGGAAGATGCAAGCTGTGCTCAGATTTCGGCATGCTGAACCCAAGAAAAGACAACAGCTGATCACCCCATGAGACATTTGCTTTACACAATCTCTCTGTTACCTGTAATATAATTTTTGGTGGTTTATAATAAGAATTTAACATAAAACTTATTTTCCTGGGGACGATAATGGAATAAATAAAGTATGTTCACAATTTTCGTCAGTGTGATAACCTTTCTAAATGTAGGCTTCATCATAGAACATTATATCCGCTGTGTTCCTTTACATGATAAGGGTCATAATTTTACCATATGGTAGAGATATTCACACGAACAGATTTGAACGTTCAAGTATTGTTAGAGTCGGCAGGCAATGAACAGAACACGTCGGCGCCATTCTCAAAATTGTTTACAGCGTTCTAATGTGTGTGTCATTCAGGTCTGCCAATTTCCTCGCTCCCGTGTTTTAGTCACATCCCTGATGAAGATCATTTGTGTTATCTCTCCTATTATAGATGACAGGTTAAGTCTTCCCCCATGTGCCCCTTCCCCCTTCTTCATTCCCAAACTGAACTGCAGCGTTTGCCCATGTGTGACAGGCTGTGACCATAGTCTATTCCTAGTAAATGTATTAATTTTTTTTTTTTTCGTATGACTAGGTCCCAGACTTTCATATACTTTTTTTAAATCATTATAAAATGCTTGTATGTCAATAAAAAGCCGTTCTAGCTTTATAATGACAATGTTTGTGACATAATGAGTAGTCTACCTTAATCCCTCTGTCACTTGATGAATGCTGCCGTCTGTGAGACCCTCTTCCCATGTAACGGTCACTGTGGTGGTGTCTTTCAGCCTGGCATAGTTTAGCTTGATTCTAGGCTCTTCTAGGCGGCATCTTTTTTCAGTCTTAACGTCTTGAACCTGTAAAGTAGGTCATGGCCACTTGTGACGTCTGGGCCACAAACGGTTCTTGTTTTTCGTTGATTTTTATTTGAAGCGCTCTGGTGTCACCTGTGTGTATATTGTCATTTGTGAGATTGAAGTGCGTTGATCCGCCAGTCTGAGGCTAAAAGTCTCAGGTTCTTTTTGTCGTTTGTGACTCACTCAAGAAGGCGCAAGAAAAAGCAAATATATTGATGATGTTGTGGTCATGTATACCCATTGTGATACCGCAAAGAAAGAGTTAGATGCCAAAACAAAGGTCTACTGTTCAGCTTAAAACAGAATGTAAACGACGTACACCAAACGACAGAAACAATATGCAGGAATTATAGCAGTATCAAGCATTCTTCTGACAAACGTCCTGGACTTGACAGACATCAGTTACAGCATCAGTACACACACCTTCCCTTCACGACGACAGATGATGCCCATGGAAGATGTCAGATCTTTGTCTTTGACATCAACATCAACATCAACCTTGTGAATAACACGCCTCTAAATTAACGCAATATTTTTCAGCAAAGGCAGACATTCAACGTCTATTTAAAAACTAGAACAACGTTTTAATCTTTTTAATTAGTATATTTATTTGTTTGTTCTTTACAGATATTTTGGAAAAAATTTTAGGCGTTGTTGCCACCCTTGATTCAAATCAGACGTTCCACGTGATGTTAGAGCAGATATCTTCAAAGGATATTTCTTGCAGCAGATGTCATGTTGACAATAAGGTGGAAAAAAGTCTCTACATGCAGTACATTATCAAGCAAGTGTTTGTGAGGGTGGTGCCTTCCACTGCCTCCTCGCCTTTACCTCCTAAACCATCTAAGAAGAGACACACATTCAATAAACGTTGCTGCTTAAGAACTCAGCTATCCGCTTTCTCGAATGTTCAGAGATACAAGTTTCTCAAAATAAAAACATTTTTATTTAAAAACCTTTAGTTTTTGCCATATTGGCTGGAGAAAATGAAAAGAAACAAGGTGATAAAAGGATGGTAATGATGATCCAAGTAAAAAAAAAAAAAAAACCACAAGCGATAGAAGATTTCACTAAGGCAATCAGGAACAAAAATGGAGATTGCCTGAAATCATGAAATGCAACTTACGGTCAGTTACTGTCAGCGGATAACACCATTTTAATTTCGCCTTTTTTATTTGCAGTGTTTCTACCAGTCGCCCGGGTTCTTCTATTAAAACAAACTGTAGGTAGTTCGGTTTGAAATGTTAGCCTTTCATATCACGGGCAAGCTGGAAGAACATGTCAGCTGTCTTCCGTCATAGTCCATAAAGCTTGTTTTCCTCGAAACCTCTTACACAAAGCAACGATTTGAACGTTCGCATTTATCATCCTGATTACTATTATTACTAATCATCATCATTGCTATGTACATTGAGCTATCAGTTTTGTGCCCCTCAGTTTGACCTAGTTATGTTTTCCGTGTCTAACTGTCGTCATCGTGGAACGCCAGGTAAGTTCAATTTCACGTTTAGAGAAGAAGAGTTGGAATCGGATACAGCGCCATTAAATATCACGTTACCTCGGTGGTCGTATTGTGACTTGTGAACAGGGCACCTAACACGGACAGCACCTAGTAGAGGGCTAATGCAAAATCAGGTAATACAACACCTGTCCTTACCTGCCTCCTCTACTTTTTGCACATTCTGACGTATTCATCCACGCCTAGCTTAGCGAGAAAACATTTCACAGTCTTTTGCGTGGCGGATGACTAATGATTTGATGACGAATTCTTCCTATGTGCAGATCAGGTCGCCGATCTTCCTAACTGTTGACGGGGAAAGACTCGGGCTCCAGCACACGATATAGTAGTCGCCCAATACGACACGGCCAATGTCCAAGAACAGGAGCACGAGACTACGGCAACCATCACCACCATGTATCAGGTTCTTATCGTCATTTGTTCCCTCTCCCTTCCTCTCTCCCTCACTCACGTAAGCTCTATGAGACAAAAAAAAAACAAAAAAACCCCACGCAAAAATCATATATATTAGAGATGTTTTTGGTCATTCACTACCATATGATACTAAATATACAGAAAGAGCCCGATGCCAGAGCGAAGGTCTACTGTCGAGCTGAGAACGGAACAGAAACTTAGGCAACGTACACTGAACGCCAGCAATAGTATTCAGCAATTGATAGTATCAAGAGCATTTTTTCTGACAAATGGGGTCTTAGACTTGACAACTAGACTTGACAGACATCGGTTACAGCATCAGTACGCACCCCTTTTCCCTTTCCGACAACTGGTGGCACCCATAAAAGCGCCCATGGAAAATGTCAAACCTTTGTCTTTTAGATCAACGTGAACGTTGTAGATAACACACACTACTTTTAACTTCGGGTATCTTCATACAAATCTTGGAAGCTGATAACAAGTAGGAACAGCTCATCTCAAAATAATTGTCCTTTTACATTCATCATCTCACAAGCATTATCTTTCATGATCTGTCTCACAGTGGATTGTGTCGACCTGTGTAATCAAACAGGATTGATACGACTGCTACTAATACATTCGTAAATAAAATTGGTAGGACAGTGCAGGCTGAGTTTAAAGTTGGAACAGTGCTGTCCACTCGGACCTAGTGTCAGGTGATTGTTTACCTCTATTCACCTTTTTGACCTCAGTCAACGTCTGTTCACGAAACTTCAACGGTATTTTGTTGTTGTTGTTTCTTTTTATGTATTTAGGAAGAAAACAGACTCAGTATAGACAGCAGGAGATACAAAGGTGCTTTTTTAACTAGATTGACCTGACGTCATTGAGGCAGAAGGGATAAACAAATTAGATCTTGGGTTTGCTTTTTCTTTCGCGCATTTAAATGGTCAGTTGCTTTATTTAGTAGGAAAGTCTTTCAAACCTTGCGGCGATTTCACAATATGGTGGGAGAGGGAGGTGGGGAGGAAGCCGAAGTACCTGGAGAAAACCTCCGACGCCCAGCCCTGAGGACAGGTGTCACGTATAGAGAGTATCCCGAGATGAGATCTGAACCCTGAGCCGCTTACTACAGTGGTGACAAGCGAGTGTTTTGACCACTACACTACAGGGTGCATGACATCTTGCTTAGGATCAAATTCAATGGTGTCTTGCCATCCCAAATGAATTTCTTTCTGTAGCTTTTAAAGACAGTTAAAAAAAACTGAAGAAAACACGCATAGATAAAGCATTTACATATAGTAAATGTAACAATATTATTAACTTGTACATAATTTCATCAAAGTTTATTAAATGTGTTCATGTAAAACGTGTGAAATTATTGGCGTTCTTGTCACTCGTGATGTAAATCAGACGCGTTGCCACGTGACTGTAGCGAAGCTGTCTTTAAAAAATATTTCCTGCAACAGATGTCATGTAGAGAATAAAGTGGAAAGCTCTTCCCACTTTCTTTCTTTCCATCATCATCCATCAATCATCATCCATCAATCATCCATCATCAATCATCATCATCATTATTATTTCCACTATTCCAACACAATTCTTTCCTCTCCTGAACCTGCAGGTCGAAAGTACTGAAATCATGAAATGTAACTTACGGTGAGGAGCTCGTTATTGTCAGCGGATAACACCACTGTCACTTTGCCAAAGTCCATGTGAATTGTTTCTATTAGACGCCCGGGTTCTTCTATTAAAGCAGCCTGTAGATAATTCGGTTTTAAGATTTAGCCCGATTCCCTTTCATACCAAGTGCAAGCTGGAATTACATGTTGTCATCCGTCTTCCGTTAGTCCATAAGTTTGCTTCTAAACCTCTTACTTCTGCCACAAAGCAACGATTTGCACGTTCGCACGTTTATTATTCTCATTACTCCTACTCCTGCTACTCCTGCTACTCCTCCTCCTCCTCCTCCTCCTCCTCCTCCTCCTCCTCCTCCTCCTCCTCATCATCATCATCATCATCATCAATCAATCATCAATCAATCAATCAATCATCAATCAATCATCAATCAATCAATCAATCATCATCATCAATCATCATCATCATCATCATTTCTATTGCGCTTGTACATTGAGGTATTATTTGTTATCGCGTGTGTAATGCTATCGTCATCTGGCAAGGATTTTAAATTTTTAAAAGGATGGCGGATCTGAATATAAAAGCAAAGAACATTGATGTTTCAGCGGGTAAGCATTTTCTTAAAAGATCAAAACTGATGTTTCTTGTCAAGAAAAAGTAGCAAGTGGCTAAACGGTAACGTTCTTAAAGTGGTTAACCCTACTTAGATTAGCTGCAATGTCTAACTGACCATTTAAATTGAATAACTTTTGTCCTGTTTCACTCTATGCTGTTAAGCACCTACCTAAATCATTTAGTATTTACCAAAATCTTTCGTAGCTGATTACTTTTATTGGAAGGGGGATTTGTATTTACGAAAAGTAGAAAAATAGAAAGGGGCCTTGATTCTTTCTCTGTTGTTTGCTTTGGCAAGCCCCTGTTTAAGATTTAACTTACCTTCATTTTCTTTCCTGAGAATGATGTAATTTCCACTTCCTGGCCGAGGGGGTAGACCATCTGGATGGTGTTATCCCCTACCGTTCTGACCAGTTTCCAACCGCCATCCTCTCGGGAGATAGTGACTGTGGACTTTTTGATGGCAACTGCTTTTAATGCTTGAGACGCACCTACACATTTACAGAACTAGCAATGAAACAAACTGTTTGGGTCGTTGGTAGGTGAAAGTGTTAGTGATCGCACATTTCTCATGCGATCTTTTTTGTGAGGACAGTGTACGTCTCCTATGTCCATTATGTTTTACCTTCTCTAACTGGTAAGACTCGGATACACGTTAACTTAAGGATCTTCAATGTGTTAAACAGTTCACGGCGTGCCGCTGCTGTCAGATTGCTTCACATAGTGTATAGGACGCAGGTATTAATGTGAGACAGGTATACTTGTACCTGGGTGACAGGTATATGTGTAGAGTGTACACTAGGTATATATATATATGGGTTGTTTTGCTCTTCGTATAACCTTGTGTTTGTATTTGCTATTACTGTGACTATTCAGTACTCTCACCTTCATCTAGAAGTTTTTTCCATGTGTAACAAAACCAAAACACCACGTAAGCTCAATGCCACATTTAAAAAAAAAGCGTTGGAACTGTGCCATTGAATAAGTCATGCTACCTCGGTGGTCGTATTGAGCCTCGGGGACAAGCACCTAGCATAGACAGCACCTAATAACAGGTTATGGATGGAGGTCACTTTAGTTCTAATGCAAATTCAGGTCCTTACCTACATCCACTACTTACTGCACATACTGACATATCTATGCTATGCCTGGCGAGAAAATATTTCACAGTCTTTTGAGGCGCGGAGGAATAGGAACGGTAGAAATTATACAATAAATGAGCATAGTGAAAGCTATAATAGCCAGACAAAAACTTGTGGTCTAAAACTCTAGGGTTTTTTTGAACAAGTATGTTTTGTGGGCTCGCTTGAGTGACTCTGGCATTTTGCTGGTGGCATATCAAACGAGGGAATGAGTTCCAACAAGTACTCAATGCTGAATGGCTATATTTGCCTTCGCCAAAGTTTGCAGCCTGATTCTGGGGACGTAAAAGAGGCGAGCATCTTCAGAAGTGAAGAGATGCTGCTGGGAATGCAGCGAGTTGGCTTTGGGTGGTCAGACAAGTGAATGGTGTCCAGTTTACTGCCCTGTCATTTCATAACAGCGGTATTTATACAAGAAAAGTTAAGTTTGGCAAAGAAAGTCGTGAATGATAATCTGTCACACCCTTCATTTCATACGGAGGCGGCAACAGCCTCGGCTTACGTTTTCTTTCAATGTCATCAAAATCTTGCATCATGAGAGAATATTACTTCTAAAGAATAACTTTAAAAACTATTACAGGGAAGGTGCACTTACCAGCCACATCCAAAAAGGTGTTGAAATTTTCCGATGAAACAGACATCCAGGTGCCAATCAGTTTGTCGACCATGGTGTTTTGTTACAGCAGAGATGTCGCGAGATGGCAAGGCTTAGTCAGTCGTTGTATTGCTCGTACAATCAGGGTCCTTATGATGCTTTATGACGCTCTGTGTATCTGTCTACCCCTCCCCTCCCTCTCCAATCTTTCGCTCGTAGTATCTCTGTATCTGTAGTTACAGTCATGTCTTAGTCACGTCACTGACGAGTATCATTTGTGCTATCTCCCCCTCCCCTGATAAACGAAGAAATAAGTAAAATCTTTCCTTGTCCTCTCTCTCTTCAAGCAAAACTGCACTTTTATTCAGGACACCTAGGTGTGTTATGTTGTGACAATATTACATTCATAGTTAACTCTGTATTTAAAAAATGGGTTTCTTATGTTCGTGCCAACAAGCAGAATGATTCGAACTGAGAATAGCAGAGTGTACTATAGTCTTGCATAAAAGTATTGCTTGCCAAACCATTTTGATGCGAGCTTTTGGTAAGTGTAAGTGTGGTCTGCCCATGACAACGTATTCTTGTTTGTGTTTTTATACTGTCCAACATTTTAAACACACGCACATAACAAATAAAATTTAACAAAGTATAAAGTTTAAAAGCACATTTATCGGCGGTATTTTGGTCATACAAATATACCATCTATAATTAAAAAAAGCAAGATGTCAGAACAAAGGTATCTTGTTAACTCAAACAGAAAATAGCTGATACAATAATTACCAAAACCAAAAGCTCATGCAGGCATTGAGAATATTAAGCGGAGTTGTCTCTTCTCGACCGTTCAAATTAGGACGTCCCACTGCTGAATCCTTCAGCTCCTCCATTCCTTTTAGCGACAGTTTGCACCCACGAAAGCACCCAGGACAGATGTCAACAAATACTCTAGATTAATCCATTCGATTAACTCTGCTCATAGCCTTTCCTCTTACGATCATTACACACCTAGCTCTTCACGGCGGCGTCGGTGCAGCGTAATCGGACCTGACAAAGGTTTCGCAAAGAAAGTAAGTCTTCTAATTAGGTAGACAACATACGCATGCAACTCATGGTGCTCACAAACCACAATAACTCCAAACACGTTTGGCACTAGAGTACAGAAGAGTAGGACTGCGACAAACTGTCCACTTGGTGGTGTTGCCTGGCGATTATGAGGTGTGCGTGAACGCCGCCTTGTTTGTGAGTCTGTTCACAATGGTAGACTTGTGAGGCACAGCCTCAGGCGCCGTCTGACCGCTGGGAAATGGGAAATCTGAACATCACTTTTAATTGTTGGTCTTCCTTCTCATCTTCTCGCTAACCCCATATTTATTTAGGGGGATAATTTACTTCCTTCAGATGACATGAAGTCATAATCTGTAATCTTATATTTCGGGAATAGAGAACCAGAGTAAATTACTCTATCCTGTATGGATTGTCTTCTCATTGGCAACTGAAATGATATCTCTTTAACGCTTAGCGGCTTTTTAAAGATCGAAAGTGTTTTTGTTAGTGAAGCGGTATTCTTTCCCTGCCTTCGGAGGCAAACAAATAAAGCGTACAGAAAGTAATAGGTTATATTTCACATAATAATATAGCAATTCATGAAAGTAATAAGTTATATACAAAAAGCATTACCATGTCACCGATGTCACAATGTTAGTAATTTATACATAACTGCAAAAATATGTACAAAAATTACCTGAAGCATGTTAAATAAAAACTTTAGCAAACTTTGATCAGCAGTATGAAGAAAAAACACGATCGCCTTGAAACTTGCAACTTACAGTGACAAAGTTGTCATTCTCAAATTAGTAATTAGCCGGAACAAGAAGGCCATTAAAAACGGTTGGATCCTCTGCATCTGTTTCCTCGCATCGCTTTGCATGTTAAGAACACGTGGTGGGAGTGAAGGAGTCTTGTCATTCACGTGTCATTTCCGGTCAGTCGATGACGAGTGAAGGCGCTGTCGGTTGTGGTTGTAAGCGACACAAACATCCCGTAAAAACCAAGTTGGTTTGCGCGGAAGTGCAGAGCAGTGCACAGTGTTGAACCTTGTCCGCACAAGTAGGAGTGCTTGACAGCTAGGAAATGTCGGGAGTCATTTCATGCGGGGATCATGCTGCAGGTGAAAACGAGCAAATGCCACATCCGGTAAGCTGTCTCCAGGACGTGCCGTCTGCATGTTCATTCTCATTATTTTTTTTTTTCTGACAGCAAATAGCTTGCAGGCAAGAAATGCCGATGAGGTGGAATCAAACTTTTTTTTTAACTCGTGGCATGTACCTGCTGCCAACATTTAGTGATGTCATCAGTGTGGATTGCTCTGCAGGTGGCGGAATATTCCAGGTGCCGGTGGTGTTCTAGCCGAGTTTCATATCACCACCAGTAAAGGAGACTTCTAACGAAACTGACCGGAAAAAGCAATTGTGGTCCTCTCGTCTTAAATTATTTTGTGGTATTCAGGCTTCTCGTGTGTGTTACTCGGAATGAGGTGATTGGTTAGCAGAAAGTCACGTAATCACTAGCGCGCACCTGTGATTTCTAATCTGAAGTTACTATCCAGCCAGCTTGACATTAATTATCCCTTAAAAGAGTTGTTAGCGCACTGTTTGTTTGAATGATTGAGTAGGGGTTAGTTGAAGACACAATTCGCCCAAGTGTGGACAAATACCAGCAATTTTCTTCTCGAAATACCCGTGAATACCAGTGGGGAAGTTGAGATTATGTGTTAAAAAGGCGTATCCGTGTACAAACATGACGTCACAATTTTGAACTCTTTATGTGCATGGAGATGTTTGTAGGTGTGCATCTCAAGAACAGAAGTGAGGTATTCGCCGAGATTTGCTGAAATAGTGACTTCCTTTAAGCTTAATTATTTGGGAAAAAAAAACAAAAACTGTGCGCTCGCTAGTCCTTTAAGGGAGAAAAGGAAAGAAAATAATGAGAAAACGAAATTGCTTAAAAATCATTTTACACATTTTCAGACATCAGAAGTGTCTAGCGAAGAGCAATGATTTGTTGTACAAAGAAAGAAAACAAGTCAGTGGTTTGAGGGGATTAATTATATTTTGAGGGTAGTGGTGGTTATTGAATTTCTGGTTAGCCGCATAACCTGTGCGTTCTTATTGTTGTTACTGTTACTGCTGCTAGTTAGGCGCGCTTAAACCTGATGGTAGCGACGGCATCTTTGATGGACGTTTGCTGCAACAGAAAACATGACACAATAAATGAGTGGAACTCTTCCTCGTGTCTTCAAACACAGCCTGTCGTCTTATCACTATCACATTTTTGGGGGATGCTAAAACTGTGCCATGATTGAGAATATCCTAAACTTCTACCACATATTCCACAAATTTCTTGGCGCCCTAAAAGTATCACATATACCATACAGTTGACAAAGTATTATTGTCATTAATGAAAAAGCGCAGATATGCCGCTTAAAATAAGATATTCGTAGAAACTTCACGGTTTTTTCCCTCATATTTATTTAAGAACGTTATCTGAAAATTAGTTTTGAGATCCCTTGCACAAGTTTTTCTTTTCTTTCATTCGTTTTTCTTTCTTCTTGATGAGATTTCTACTCTCGTCTCCCTACGAGTATGACCAGTAGTATTAAAAAAGCACAATGGTCATGAAGCAGGTACAACGTACAGTGACAAGGTTGTCATTGTCAAGAGATCGCACCACCTTGACATCACCTATGTCCCACTTCTGGATCTCCACCAGTCGCCCGCCTTCCTCGGTGAGAACGGACTGTAGACAGATCGGTTAGAAAATGAGCTTTATCTGCAACATTACAAAATTTTCAGCCATGCAATGTGCTAGAGCTGATCACTAGTACATTAGCCTTTATTTTGAATAGAGTAACAGCTGAAAAATCTGATCTGCTCCAGCGATGACCTATGTTTTTACTTTTTGTGGCATGAATGATGCTTTCCTTCTCTGAGAATAATTATATGCAATTTTCACATTAGGATGGATGTTGATATCGGAATAAAGGCCGGCTATTTATATTCTGTGTGTGACTCCCTGTCACGTGATACTTTAGTATTTCTTGAAACCGATGTTTGAACTTCTAGACTAAACGAATCCTTCGAAAGTGGCGCTTTGGTGTTCCCATGCAATATTCATTTAATCTCATTTCATTCGATCTCATCTCGGATGCGCTGGCGTGCAGTAGTCTGTGAGTGCTTAAAATTTGATGAACGAGAATTCGTGAGTGTAAAGTTGTCAGTAGAAGGCTATCTCTCTCCCACACGCACAAAGACGAGCATGCCTACAGCTACAGACATTCGCACCGATACATATATGCATACACGTCCAAAATAATTTTAGCAAGTACACAGGCTAAAACTTGCATACACACACACACACAGATCTAGTGAGTGAGAGAAACTGATGTATAAGTTTCTTCCGAGAGTCTGGACAGTTTATATTTGTGTACTTTAGGCCTAACATTAATGTACAGATGTTATTGCTGAGCGATCAAACGATCAAGTAAATGTAAGCTGCTTCCTCGATGCAGTGTCTTATGACAGGGTGTGTATGTTTGTTAAAGGTGAGATTTAGATAGACTGCAGACTTCGAGACGACAGATATCTCTCTTGTATTCCAGATTTCTCTGTCGTTACACACACACATCTCTCTCATCTCTCTATGCCGGGGATGCAGCCAGACGATAAAAAAGGGCCAACATTCGGTATCCACCTATCACCACTGCTTGGTACTCATCGGAAGCATCTTGATTAAATGGATTCTTACCGGCAGCTTGTTGCGTGCAATTACTTCCTATCTGCCGCTTCACGCGCTCGCCATACCTTGCTCACTGCTGTGCAGTAATGCCCCCCGTCCTCCCCATGTCTGTTACCCCTCCCTGCCCGCAGTCTCTGAACCAAAGCAGGTATCTTCCTCACAGTCAGCCATGCACAATCCCCCAGACAGGTACGCTTATCATCCCGTCTGCTTTCTCCCTGCATTTCCTTACAAGCAGTCCTCCAAACATCGTCGACATCTCGATGCGAGTTCAACTTCTCCAGTCCCTCCCACACCCATCCCAAACCCCCTCCAGCATTTCGTTTTATCTACCTTTCCTGTGTCAGCACTACCTGTATACGAAAACCAACAGGGCGGGATTCTCGAAAGACCTTTCGCTGGGTGGCTGAAGACTCGTCCAAACAAACAGCCGAAAGACGTGAAACGAACGTCCAGTGCTTATGGCACCATATCGCGGCAAGTTGGGGGTCTTTTCTGTTAAACTTTTTTTTATTTTGAGTCTCCAGCCAAGAACAGCGCATCCAGACGTACACATACCTTCCCAGCAGGTCCACATCAAGCTAGGGTTCGGCCGGCGAATGGTGGTTTGATAAGAACGGCGAGAAAACTGACGATAGTGGTAAAAACAGATTGCGAAGGCATTTGTCCATCACCTATCAACTGGGATTCAAACACCGAGCCCAGAATGATTCTCATCCATCAGAGTAGTACATCTGGTATTGCGTTCTTAATACTTTGTCTCGCGGAGTCTAGAACACCTCATTCACTGCATCACTTTTTTATCCCCGTACTTTCCATTTTTTTTTTACCTAAATAACTTCTGTTCTTTAAAAAGATCAAGTTTCCTTTGATTTAAATTTGCACAAGCATTGAGTTTAATCATGCTGCAGAATATCTCAGGATATTTAGCTGATGATCTGGTGTATCCGACAGCAAATTGTCATTTGTAAGTACAAGCATGCGAGTAGAGATCATTCAGTCTATTTAGGTGTTCTGTGTATTCCGTGTCTGCCAGACTCTAATATTTTTCTGACATATTCATTGGCGAAAAAGGAAAACAAGCCTGGACTGCATCAACAGTTCCGTTCCAAACTGACGATCAAAGACATCAACATTTATTTATTACTGTTCTCTCACACATGTGATTAAACTTCTACTTATAAATTTGTGTACTTGTTTCTAAAGTGCTCGTCATGAAAATGCTCTATCAATAGAATCATATGTTTTCCAAAATTTTCGAAACATGCATACGTTTATTTTGTATTCACTAATCGTCAAAGAAAGAAAGAAAGCAGGAAGAGAGAGAGAAAGAAAAAGAGACTAAACTAGGTGTGCTTATGGTAAGGTCCTTTGATATCCTTCATTTATTCTTTTCATTCAACAAACAGAACTTGAAACCGCCTAAAGTTGATCATAAACACCGTTGTTTTGTCGAGAACATCGTTTCAAAAGATAATAAACAACCCAGGTCAGTTCACTTTACTGCTGACACACAAATCGTAGAAAAATATACCGAAAAAATTAGATAGCAAAACCGGATGACAAAATATTTAACAATACATTGCTGCGGGTATATAAACTGTTTAAATTTTTGATCTTTTACTGTGTTCACGGTTAAGCGGAGCACGCTTTCAACGGTCTGTTTTCCGAATCCAAACGACCTATCCTCGAATTGTATGATAGTTCACGCTGTCTACAAAGTGTCTACCACACCCTCCATGTGTTGCCTGCTTCAGCGCAGACTAAACATGGCAGCTAAACAAACGCACACCGTCCATCTACATACACACAAGATGATTTCAAAGGCTGACACCCTTCCCTCAGGTCGTCCTCCTCTAAGAAGCAAACAGAAGCATGACAGAGGAGAGGAGAAAACCCAAAGGGAAGGCTCTCTGCATGCAGATGGTTTCTGAAGACTGCGGGCAAGACATTTTGCTCGAGGTTCTGCTTAATATTCTTTAATTCCTTTCATACCACTTGTCTTGGGAGGAAGTGTAATTTCCGGTTCCCGACGATAGCCATACTTTTTTTTTTATTTTTAGACAAAGACTCTCATGCCAGACGTCTGTGTAGAGAGACCCGTGAATACAGGCCGTGATGATGTGGAGTTACCTGACGCACGCCCCCGCAGCTTTTCCTGTAGGTGGCGCCATCGGCCCTGTTGTTTACTTAGCACCTACAAAGATGGGTCAGCGGTGAGCGAGGTGCACTGACGAAAGTGCACACGGAGTTTTCTGGAACCGGAAAGCTTCGACATGAGACAGAACCAGGTGGGGCATTCCTTGGAAAAGCTCCAACTTAATTACACAGAATGTCATCAGCGGATTGATCTAAAGACTGGGTGCAAATAGGAAATCTTACTTTCTTTAATTAAGCTGATCACAGTTAGCATGGGGTAAAAATAGTAAAGGTTTTGGTAGAGTTAGGACTTTATTATATTAGCTGTCTGTAGTAAGTGCAATAAATACTGGGTTTACTTTTGTTTATTTGTCCTCGCATAACCTGTGAGCTGCTTCGACGTATACTGCTGTAGGTTGTTTAACATCTCAGATATCTTTTAAATACCGTTTGTGGTCCGTATCCAAATTAGCGAGGTTTGCTCTTCCGCCGAATGTTATTGATGGTACGTGTACAAGTGAACTACAAAAAAACTACGTTCCTAAACAAATGAATTCTTGATATACCGTAAAAACTAATTTAGGAAATTCTGGCGGTAAATTGGTCGTAGCAAATACAGCTGTTAGCTTAAGGAAATTCGTAAACATTTTCGAACGTTTTTCGACTATATCAGTCAAAGCTTTGATAGTTCCCAATCTTTCGTTTCCGTCCATCTCTTCATATGCCTACCACTTAGTTTTTTCAACTCTCCGTTGAAATGTACAAACCTCTACCTCATTTATCATTCGTCTCCCGTTGGTCGTCAACACACTTGTCTTCTGCACATTCCTTCTCTCGGACTCTTTGAGATATGAAACATCAAAGCACTAGATGGTAGAAATGCTAAAGCTGACTTTACACGGTGCGACTAAAGTGAAATGAAACACATGATCAAGAACTACAGGCGACCTCTAGTTTCCGTCCTAGAACTGTTGAATGCCTTTTCTCTTCGGTGTTGAGAAATACGATGAAGATCGTCGTGTGCAGTCTGGACTTTAGACTAGAGAAAACTAAATCCAGACTTTCTTTGCAAGCAATTAAGTAAAATATTCTGATTTCGGCAATCAGAAATAGCCCCGTCAAAAAACAAAAAAACAAAAAAAAACAAACAAACAAAAAAACATATAGAAGCACCAAACTTGGGGATGTGGTTTTACCCGAAGCACTTTACAGGAACCTTCTTACCCTTGTGACGAAGAAAACATCTGATTTATTTCCCTTCATCGCTGGAAACCGTAGATATTTCGGTCCAGATTCGACGCCATCTGTTGTAGCCAGTCAGCCAACAGCCGTTCTTGCCAGTCTCCCCAGCGTCCTTGTTAGGCCATAGCTGACGGCCATCGGGTAGCAGTCAGTTAAGCGGCTAACGTTTCACGTGCGTGTTAGCTGACTGCTTCGCCTTGGCCAGCCAGCTAGGCGCCTAGCGACGCGTTACACACATGGTTCCTGCTGCCTTTGCGCTGCTTTGAACACGGGCTATAGACATTGTTTATGACTGGGTCTGCTTTCTTTGCCTGACACCAAAACACGGCTCCATTATTTTACAGCAAGTAAACAGTCAGAATGTTCGTTTTCAAAATTTCTCACAGATCGGGAAGAACGAGCGGCGGACAACCAGTTCGAACTGCCTTTGAAGCCCCCCTAGCATCAACCTAAGCTGCCATTTACATGAAATCACTGCAAGGTCAAATGTCTTTCACAGCAAACCACCAAGTAAGGGATCAGCTGGAAGCTGAAGAGTAGGGGGAGAGGGATTACGTCAGCATGGGGTGGGGGGTTGATCGTGAAAATACAGAGATCATGGAAATACTATATCAATTCATGACTCACACAGGGTCAGGAATTTGCTTCTATAACTTTTTCGCGGGAGTTAGAAGTGATCTTTTCACAAAACAAGTACAGACAGGAAGGAAATCTTTGTATTGTCGCCTTCAGTCTCTGCTGTGGTGTTGTTAGTGTCTGTCGGGCTTGATCATGAAGTTATTTTGCTTGACATTTGTTTTAATTACTATAATTCTTAGGATGCTTAGCTGTAATGTCTTTCTGCTTATCGTGTAAAATAACGAATAGAAGAGCTGGTGCTTATTATAAATGGCTAAGTTTTTTATTAGAGAAAAGTGTTAATATTTATAAAACGGAATTAGTAATAACAATAGTCCTATTTATATAGAACGTAATCACACTATGAAGGTGAGTGCCTTTCAGCACTTTAGACAAGTAGGAGACACAGACAGAATACGAAAGACGGAAGGAGAAACAACTATGCTGACTAGCAATAAAAAGCAAACATAGAAGACACAAAGAGGAATGAGGGAATAATGGAGAGTGTCATAAATTCGCAGACGAAATCGAATTATTGACAGTTGTGTTGATTGGTATAAGGAATAATGCTTGTGGAACAATTTTTTGTGTGTGCACGTTTAAAGCATTCGATGTTGGCTAGATGGCGGATATGGAAGGGAAGAGAGTTTCAATGTTTTGCAGCACTAATTGTTCTCATCATTTAGATGTTTATCGAGGGCAAGTGTTTGTTATTTAGTTTTCCAACAAAATGTACTTGAGAAATGGACCTGATGTTTATCATGTAACTTACCTTCACCGTGTGTCCCATTAGTGATACCGTGTCCACCTCCTTGCCGATGGGAAAAATCACATCGCGGGTCCTGTCTCCTATCTTCGTGGTCAGTTTCCAGCCGCCGTCCACCCGGGCTACAGTGAGTATGGGCTTGTTGTCTCTGGCAAACTGCTTCGAGTCTGACGCACCTGTAAGGGTGTTTTATAGAAAGTTGTTTACTCCCCGTTAACTCTTTGTGATTTGTCTTTACTCGAGCTGTATTAGCTCCTTTAGGATACTTTACACCCATCGAGACGTGCATTTTTTAAACCCGTGTAAATACAGATAAGAAAAAGCGGTATAAATGTTCATTTATGTTAATTAATAGTTTTCCTATTTCCCAAGGTGCTCCTGGCAGATGTGTGGGTAGAGCACTGAACGTCAGAAATAAAATATGACCAGTGAGAGTCTGATGTGACTGGTGTCTGGAAAACTCTCTGTCCATCCAGCCGTCATCGAGAACTTGACAGTGGAAGGAGTATGTTGTCCTCTGCTTTTCTCGTCCTGTGACGAGGGCAAGTTGAACCCCTTAGCTCACCGCCTTTCTACTCAAAAGTACGTGTGACTTTCTCTTACTTTTCACCATTTCACTTGGGCTTGTGATACTCTTTTTTTTGCTGGAATGATTATCGTGCAAGCAGAATGCATGGCTTTGGCATGATTGTTCTTTCCTGGATGTAGGGCGGATGGGTAAACAAGGTGTGTACACCATCCTCTCTACCGGCTTATTTCTGTAGGTGCGCCACATCTGCTGGACAGACGATAAGAATTATTACACCTGCAGTTGGCGGTGCATACCTCACACCCGAGGAAACGAGCTCCTTCTGACTAAACTCCTTCAGTATTTCTATCTTGTAAGAGTCCAATTTTTATTGCCTTTTTAAAAAAAACACACTTATATCCCTAAACAGTTATACTTTCGTGTGTTCTCTTAAAACATGGTGGTAACATGTCCTTTAGACGCTGAACAGGTGCTCATCTATCGAGTAGGAAGATCCCAGCGTTCTTTTATCTTCCGCAAGGAGTGTGATAAAACAGAACATATGGCCGTCATTTTCAAAACTTTTTCAAAGAGAGGTTTGAATTGTGTGCAAACGTTCTGAAAAGACAACAGTATCAGGCTGCTTGGTGTCAGAGTCAGATATGTGCGCCGTGCGTCTCAAAATTTGATCGTTTGGATAAAGAAACTTCCTGAGAGGTATAGTACTGGAGCTCAGGTAGAGAAACGTTTTCTGTGCAAGGCAAGAATATCAGCTTCTCTGGTGTGTATCTGCCTCGTTAAACTGCATGTATAGGAGACGAGTGTTGGAGGTTTGCGCTGCCCAGAAACAAGGTCGACGAATGCGACGCTGAGAAGGTCGACTGGTATTTTAATGGATGCAAGAAAGATTTCACGAAAGAGAAGAACCAGTGGTGTAGTAACTCGATATTAAAAAAAAATAATTGCCTAAACGTGAATGGCAAAATGGGTAGGAAAAAGTTTCCATAAAAATCTGATCGTACACGTGTATGCGTTGATTGAAAGCTGAAGATGGACGAAATATACTAACCCCAAGGGGGCACGCAGTACCGCTCTGATGCTACAGACTTTTTCACTGCTTGGGGCAGAGCGAAGAACATTTTAAACTTCTGAGATTCGAGATATGTGCTATCTCTTTCTCTCTTTCTCTCTTTCTCTCTCTCTCGCTGACACACACTTCCTCCCCCACTCTCTCTCTCCTTTTTTCTCTTTTTCTTTTCTCAAAAACATTAAGCAAAAGTGTTTTGCCCTGTCTCTACGTGAACTTAACCACTCTGGCAAAGACGTCTTTTGCGGGAGGGGCCGGTCCGTGCTTCGTCTTTTATGTGTACTTTTTAACTGAACGCTATCCGTGCAAAGCTGATGGGTGGGTGGTTGCGATCCTTTTTACTTTTTTTTTCGGTTCCTCAACGTGCCTTCAAGTTCACAGCTTTCCATTTATCCTGGGGAACATTTACAGATACGAGATTTTTTTTTCGCATGGGAAGGAGATACGAACATCTGTGGGACCCCATAGATGGCGTGGACGCAGCCAAGGATAAAAGGAAGGGAAAATCCTGCCACAGTTTTGTGAAGAATTTCTGAAGTTAAAACTTGGTGGAAAAGTGTGGCTACGTTCAACAGAAAAGCAGCCATTAGATAACATTTATCTTGTTCCCGTAGGTAGAAAAACGTTATTTTGAGAAAAAGAATTTTTCGCGTCAGCTCGTAGGAAAAACAAAACAAAACAAAAGGCGTTATACGACCACCTCTTAGCGCAGTGACACATGTCAATAAGTAAATTGGAGAACTGTAAACAATGTGACGTGTCGTGCGTATTGTTTTCTCTTGCTATTATTAAGGTTCGACGCACTGGGAAAAAAAAACCCACCGTGAATCCGTTACCCGACAGAAGTTTACTACTAATGCATTAATATGACACAAGAAGAAATTTTTTTTTATTTTAAAGAAAGAAAAATGAAATATTTAACGAAAAGAAAAATTATTCGAAAGGAGAGAAAAGTGAAAGAAAAAAAGAAGAATAAATGAGAGAAGGAATCAAAACAAGAATAAATTAGAGAAGGAATTAAAACAAGTATAAAAAAGAGAAAACAAGAAAATTATGAAATGTAAACGAAAAGGGAAAAGAACTAAACATATTGAAAAGGGAAAAGAAAGAAAGAAAATAGATTTTTTTTTAAAGTGAATGAATGTGAATTTAGAGAATCTGGAAAAATGCTTAATATACATGAATGTTGTTCTGTAGTTCAGATCTCAACGATCATGCTGTGCACCCGAAAGTTATGCTTTACCGCAAAAAATAAGACGGTAAGCGAAAGAAATACGAAAAACATTTTAGTTTGGCAGAGTGGGACAGCAGGAGTAAATGTTAGGAAATGGATGTTTTTAATGGCACAGCTGACTTGAGTGTGAAAGGAAGGTGTTCCTCTGCGCTTAAAAGTTAAAATATAACTCTTCGATAATGGTGGAGGAAAATCCTTGGGAACTAGGGACGGGGGGTTGGTGGAGAAGGAGGATGGGGAGAGATGGTTACAAGGGAGGGATGGAGAGCTCTTGCGGAGTCTCTCCACTCGTTGGGGGTTACGTTATTCAGTCGGAATCCATCGGCATATCCCGCCAGCCTTTCACAATCCTCTAATAGCTACCTTCTGTTGAAAGGTTTATCATGTTGACATAATTCTTAGATAACTGAGCAGAGCTCACAACATGTCATTGATTTCCCCAGTCTGAGATAATAGCCGTTACCTGTTCTCGAGATACAAGCCTATAAACATAAACACACAGAAAGGTTTTTTTTTAACCGTACGCCACGAGGTGCATGAATATTTTTACGTCCAGTGTTACAGCCAATGGATGAACTGGAAACAAGTGTTTCTGGACATTTGCATCTTCATGATTTCAAGTTCTTGATGCATGGTGGTGTTTGTAGGCTTTTATCTGAAGTCGGAAGAATCTAACTTGCTCGGTTCACTCGGATTTTGGGAATAGCATCTTCCTCAGAGCTAAAATCGGTCAGGTGAAAAAATTAAAATGTTGTGGGGAAGACCTTTAACAGAAGGGTGGCTTCAATGAGGGTCATTTATTATAATGCGATTTATCTTATTTATTATCTGATTTCTGGAATAGGGAACCCATCCCAAATGTAAGATTTCCATCGAGGAGGGTGGGAAAGGGGGTTCGATAGTCGATGTCCACTTAATTGGGGACGTGGGTGAGGAATCGAGGTCAGTCGTTGTTTGTTCGCGCTAGAGAACAGGTCTGAAATGTCAGCCCCACGCAGAGTCGGTTCTCATCCCCGACGGTACGTAATGGACATCTCCCGGACAACAAAGCATTTGGCGAGTCCCTCCCGCCAGGCTGCCATTCCCACACGCCTTCCTTCTTCGTCTCTAACTTATCCCCCCTGGCATCGCGCATTTCGTCGCGTGTGAAGAGTTGTCTGTCGCCGCCACCACATCCCCATCAAGGGCGGCCTGTGGTTAGGTGGTGCGGGTTGATGGTGTTAACGTTATTGGCTGGCTGGCATCGCTAGCAGAGTGGGCACCATGGTCTGCCACGAGCCTGTTTTTTTTTTGTTTGTTTTTTTTTTTGGCGACTGTGCATCAGCAAGCACGTAAAGTGCAGTGCGCCCGAAGGTGACAACTCTCTTGTGGCCGGTTTTGCCCTAGAGTGAAGCGTGCTAACACTAACAATGGATTTATTCAATAACTCTTATCAGGACATTATTGCTCGCGTTTTTTTTTCTTTGAATGATCGTTATTAAGCAAAGAGCTTAACGGCCTGAAACAAAGCCGGTATGAACGGACTGGACACACATGTGTATAAAGGCATACACGCATGCTCATTTACGCACACACAAGTGCATATATACAAGCTGACACAAACATATTCTTATACACAAACATGTCCTACTCATCATCTCAGACACACAGACAAACACATACGTACACATATGCACGTTATCACAGTAACATAAAATTCGTCCAGCAGCATCTTCTGCAAGATGCAGCTCTCTTTTATTAACCGTCTGTAGCCTAGCGGCAGGAGGTGTGACTAACTAATCTCAGGTGTAGCTCATTATCTCGCCAATCCTTTCCACTTTGTAGCAAAATGGTTTTTCCCAAACTTTATTTCCAGTTATGGATCATATTCCCTCTTTGAGTTGACACCCTCACCTCTCGTTCAATATTTATGTTGGACGGATGATGGCGAGATAACGAGTTATGACTGGCTGAAACGTCACACCAGTCATTCTCATTCGTCGACTGGACAGAAATCATAAGACACGCCTGAAAGGGACACGAGGAAATTTCTGTTTTATCACTTTTTTGCGTTTTTAGAAGTTTTGAGTGGAATGCGAAGTGCACCTTCAGATCACCTTTTCGCAGTTAAGATGCACGAAAGACATTTCAGTTCCTCCCCTGTCGACACGGGCCAGGTACAAGTATCATAACCTCCAACGCAGTGTTCCATCTGCATGTGTTTACTTTGCATCCCAGTACTGTGTTCCGAGTAGTTTCCTTCTGACGCGGTTTGGTTCCAAAATGTCAACACATTCAGGTAAGCACGACCTTGAGAACGGGTACAAGTACTTGGCGGAGAAGAGCTATCTATTTCTGATGTTTGTAGGCGTGTATTTCAAGAACAAAGGGAACGGAATTATACACCAAGATTTAAGGGAAAAGTATTTAGCTCTGTACTTTACCCAATCATCGCAAAAACAACTTGCGCCTCACCAGACCTTTAAACCAGACTTGAAACTGTGAAGCAAGAAAAGGCTTCAAGACTAACAAATTATTATGCCTCTTCAATCAGCGCTGTGTAAATATTATTTAAATAAAGTTATATTTTCCTATTTTTCTTGAAGGCTGACGGTCGATCGATCCTGTCTACCTTCTTGTTTGTTCTAACACATACCCATCCATGAATCAATACAAAATACTTTCAGAGAGGCGTAGGTAGCGTTAACGAAAAAACAAACTACACACAGGGAAATAATCTCGTGAAAAAAAAAAGTCATCAGAACCGAGAAAAAGGAAAAGTCATGCTCAACCCAAGCTCTTTTCAGACCCATTCCATCAAGGCAAACACTCCTCTGAACATGTTGTAGTCAACACCGAGGAATGACAAGATGGCGAGATTCCTTGAGTACAAAGCGTCATTGTAGGTTTTCGATGTACCTGGTGACCCTTTAGTGCTGCAGACAGGGAACAGACAGGAAAGGGAAATATGTGGATTCTAGGACTATAGTGTTCTGATTCAGATCCTCAAATGTCTGCGTCATGTATGCAGACAAAACGAAGATGTCTATTGACTAAGCTATCAAAACTGTTGAAATGGACAAGCATTAAAATAAATGTATCACGAAGATATGAAATGATGTTAACTGATCACACATCATCACCAGCCGAAGTAGGTTGCAGGATCACCAGAGTGTATTTCTTTGTAGGGTATTATCAGCTACCTAGCTTGAATTTAGTAAAAGCTCAGCTATAAAAACTTAAATTTTGTACGCTGGCACACCTTTACGCACTCGGTCTCACACTAACACTTGTCTACAGACGAGATTTTTGTTTTACAAGCCCATCTTACTACAGAAATATAAATTAACCGACAGTTTTAACTAAGTATTTTAAAGACTTTCATGGGCCGCAACTTTGAACAGGTAGTGGCGCTACCTAGGGACCATCTACGGAACAGAAACAAAAAGCGAAGCTCCTTCTATTAGACACCGAACTCTGCAACTACAAATTCTCGTCATACGTCCCGTCCACAAGAAACCTCCGAGGCAGCTGTAATGCCTCTAGGGTTCAATTTTTCGTGGATTGGATTAAATGCGACCAAGGGGCTAATACATCAAAAGAAGAGATTACTTATGAAGAAGTTTAACTAATATATTAAAGGAAGAAATTAGTTAACTAAAGCAAATTCAGCAACTAAAGGAAAGACGAACTCACCTACTGCATCTAGAAATGCATCAACGTTTTCGGCACTGACTGACTCCCAGGTACCAATCAGGTTGTCCGCCATGGTTGCTGTGGTACTGCCGAGCTGGGTGTGGGAAATGCTGTGCACCTGACGGCAGATGCCGGTCTGATCAGGTCAGCTGCGCGTGCAGGCTGCGTAAAGGCGCCAACGCTTCCGGCTCTTCGAACGTTCGGGCGCTGCTTGTCGCAAGATGTGTTCATTCTGGCCGGCCTCATTTGTGTTTGAACACTCTGGGATTGTCCTGCAGCTGCGATCGAAAGGCACTAGCTAGAAGTCGGCAATAAAGTGATTTGAAATTCGCAGCTCATACATTATTTATAGTTATTTGTGATTATTTCTTTTTCTTTTGTTTATAATAATGATAAACGATGTCAGACTGATGAAATTGCCTTGCTGCCGCTTTTAGACAATTGTGGTGCGGTGGTACAGGAAGAAGAAAAGGATTTCAGTTAAAAATTTGAGATAAAGTAGTCTGAGGAACCATTGCTTTAGAGAAAAAAAACTAAACAAATAAAACAAAACGAAAAATAATAAATTGCAACAATGACGAAAGACAAAAGTCGGTATAAAGACGAGGGAGTAGTGGAACAAGCTGAAAGCAAGGTACGCAGAATGAAGACAGCACAGGTTATCAATCACAACATTCTATAAAACATTCAACTTTTTCCACATGAACAGACACGAAATTAGACGAGATTCAAACTGTTCCTACTCTTTATGAGATTGTAAACAGTTTTATTTTGTCTTTCCTTTAAGCTGAAACAGGGGTAAACCGGAATCTTTGTAGTGACCGGCCTCGATCGTTTATAAGCTAACTGGAAAAAAGCAATGCAAGTAATACAATTTCGTGGTAAGACTCGGAACTCAATGTCGCTGTTCTCTTTCTCCTGTCTTCTCGCCATTGCCTTCCCTTGTCCTTCTATCACCCATTTATCTCTGTCTAGTCCGTCTAGCAAAGTTGTCTACTTTGTTGTGAATATTATGTATCTGTGATTACAAAGGTTAGTTTCGTTGTTGGTAATTATACGCATCTTTGTCTTTACTTTGTATTAACCTGCATTCAGCAAGTGACAATGCAGGACTCTTGCCTTGACATGAATTCTATCTCCTCCAGTCCCTCTTTTCTAGTTTCTTTTCTCACATGATGAGTACCTTAATAATAATAAATGCAAAATTTATAAAGCGCATACTCACACTCCTTGGAAGCATCCTCTGAGCTCTAAAGAACAAGACTGAGACATGGACAACATACGAGGGACAGAAGAACAAACAAACAACATATGCACTAGTGAACAATAGTACCAATGATGAATTAAGACAAAAATTAATACAGAAAACGCAAAAAAGAAACAACAGAGACTGAGAATATCATGATTTTGCGAAAGGAAGACTAGCGTGGAAGTAGCAATAAGAGGAAAAGGGAGGAAAGGATTGAAAAAGGACGAGTACTGGGGGAACTGGTGTAAATGAAGACATGGGTTTTCAGTGCAGATTTGAATGATTCAGGTGGCGGGTATGGAAAGGAGGAAAGTTCCATCGTTTCGCTGCGCAGTAACTAAACATCTTGTGACCACATGTTGTTGTTCTGATGACAGGAATTGTAAGGAGACGGTCGTCAGACGAGGAGCGGAGTTGTCTGGCCCGGACATAATGGAAGAGAAGTTCAGAGAAATAGTCAGGGATGTGCTTATATGCTGTTTCATCGGGAGACAAAGCAAATAAAAAGGTAAATAGTCCGTTTGTTCGTTCTCGATATCTATTTCTCGGTCTAGCTTGAATGCTGAGATTTGTTGGTCTCTTTTCTCCAGTCCGTCAACACGATACTACTTTTGTCTCTAAAATTAGCTGCGTGTCACGTGTATTTTAAAAAATGACGTTTATGGACGAAAAAAATAGGAAGCGTAATTTGACGTCACACTGTAGTCATAGTAAAGGGTCCATCGGAATGGTGGTTGGAACCGCCTCGCTCATCACTACATAAACACCAAAGACATCAAGACTACCCACACCTCCACCACCTCGCTGTAGGGGCTGTTTGACATCCACCACCACGCTGCGCTTTGTCCATCCGGCGTAGCTCACAGTCATCTTGCTGTACAGGAGTAGCCAGACTAGCCATGTGTGGGTTCAAGAACTGTAAGGTCGTGAAATAATGGTAGTTTTCCCTTTTACGATAAGCATGCCTTTTTCTTGTGCATTTTTTCAGGTCTGTGGTAGAAGGTTTAATTTTGTGCTTTTTTTCCCCTTTCTTCTTTATTACCTTACTGTTTATATCACGTGATGTTTTGACTTTGTATACCTCTAAATGTAGTTGGACGTATCTGTGGATGATGATGATGATGATGATGATTGATGATGATAAGAAGCATAGCATTAACAAAAGATTTAAACAGTACATCTTCCCACTTTACTGCAGGCTCTATGAACTTTACATGTTGCTCTCTCATGCATGCATAATAATATAATAATGAATTACGATAATTGTAATACGTATAACATGACAATGAATTCTGAAAGCATTTGCAACAAGTAAGTCACAGTTTTGTTGTGACATTTTCTTACTGGGTTGACGAAAGTCTCGGTAATTAACTACAGATCACAAACAGTGAGTGATTCAGGCTATAGAAGGTAACGATGGCCACGGGTTCGCCTTTGTCACTTTTAGATGTCAGAGGTCAGACCTGGTACATAGTACGTGGGCAGCGATGCTTTCTTTACACAATACAACTGTGTTTATCCCCAGGGGCAATTCAATATAATGGTCTAACTAGCAATAATATATACATAATGTATACATTATACATCTTTGTTACTTTTTGTTAACTTGTTCTACATCTTCGTTATTATTTTGTGATCTTGTTCAGAGCAATAAGTTCGCCTTTGGCTGAGATATTGTGCTTTATAAATTCTCCATCATCATCATCATCAATCATCAATCATCATCATCATCTTCATTAGTGTAATATAAAAGACATAACATAGATGCACATGTTGAAACAGTGTCGCTCTCACACGCACACACATTGCCAACAACACCAGATACAGTTGGTTAGCCCTTTAGTACTTAGCTATGTTATGTTAGTAAGACAAGCGCCTCAGTCCATTGGACACTTGAGATGTAACTTGGAGGTTTGATTAAAGCCAGACAGCAGCAGTTGGAGAAGATTAGCGTCTTTTCTAAATCAAACATTAGAGCCAGAGGCAAAAACTGCGACGTTGACTGCATCTCTCCCACAAAACAATAAAAGTACAGCTTGAAGGCAAAATGAGGAATAATAATGAGCATAATCTCAGCAGCAGGACACAGAAGCACAAAACATTATTTATACATTATTACATTATTATTATATACATTATTATTTATACAAAACTAAGCTTAGCGTGCATGTCACGTGAATGAATGAAGTATTAATTTCATTATGCTGTTCTGTGTGTGTTTTCCAGAATCCCAACTGAGAGCCCTTTGTTAGAGCCCCTACAGCGTCATATCAACTTTGACCATCTGCCACGAAGTCTCTCCATTGTCTTTTATACGAGTAAGTATTTTTGCGTGGTGGGGGCTTTAGCATAACGAATTTTGAAAAGGTCGAGACATCATCACACTCTGTTTTGGGTGGTCCAGATTACCAAAATATATTATGAGCATGCTGATCGAGAAGATTTACGATTGTTCTTTTGTGTAGATCAAATCCTTATTGCTTGACTTCATTAGAATTTAGGCAATGAGTAGACCATATTCATAAAAAGAGATTAAGCCGCTGTCCCATAGTTACAAAGCAGCGTCCGGAGTCTGCGGATGCTGCTTTTTGCCTGGGACCGTGTTTATTAAGCAGTGACAAAGATCCCCTAGGCTAAAGTAACAAAGCAATATCCTCGGCACCTGGACGGCCGTTGTGGCTACGGAGACAAGAAATGTATCCTTGATATCCCCATTTTGTCCCTGGGCAAAGACTTAGACTTGCTGCAAAATGGGAGTTCATTATAGTCAACTACCTAACTCGACATCGGTTGCCAAAATGGTGTGTCGTGCAGTTACGGCTACAGTATAGTTCTTAGTCTCCGAGAGAAAGAATTCAGCCCATTGTGCACACATCTTAACGCAGCTTCCGCCTAAACCGTGAGTGGGTAGACTAACTAGTTTCTTTGTGCTGGAAGGTTAGTATTTGTGAACAGTATAATGTTCAGCTTTACTAAGTTGAATGTTTTATGCCAGACATACAACAGGTTACCCCTCAAGTTCCAAAGCCAATAGAGATGGTCGCTAGCAGGAATTATTCTTAATCTAGCCAATATTATTCCGTAGAACCTACAGATGAGTGCATCCGAAATTTACCTTCTTTGAGACGATAATGATCTCTCTCTCTCTGCCCCCTATCCACCATCATAAATACAATACACTTGCATATATTTTGCACACACTTAGTTGCCATTGTGTGAACTGTTAATCATCAACTTGAAAAAAGTCTGGAAAAAATCTTAGTTCTTTTCGCATGCGTGAGTATATTACTAGTTTGATCCCTTTGAATTTTTTTAAGCGATATTAGCGTGTATTTTCCATGACTAGGTCAACCAAAAATCGTCCAAAATGTCACTAGTAACTCCTATCCGCTAGTTAGATAGCAGCTTTCGACCATTGAAATTTGCTATACTCAGTGCACATTCAAACTTTGACATGCTCTGCTCAGCAAAGAGAGGTTTTGCCAACCGTGACAAAAACCCTGCCCTGTCCTTCGTCATCAAGGTCACAGCTAGTTAAGAAGCTGTGAGCCTTTGCTATCTATGCATTACATGTCATTTTGAATGTTTGTATCTTCCTATTTTCTTTCTAACCAGGCTTTTTATCATCTTAACAATGCACCCTGATCAATCTTGAAGTCTCTTCAAGTGGAGCGCTGCTGCCTTGAGACTTTGGGTTGGCAGTGAATAGGTGGCAGCAAGTGGGTGGGTGAGAGGAATGGATGGATGAATTATTGGATGACAAATTGGCTGCCTGGCTGGCTTCGCGTTAACTGTTCTTCCTTGACTTTTTCCGATTGGTTACAGGCATGGAAGATGAGGAAGACTCAACCCTTCTTATCGCAGCTGTCGCCGGAATAGTGGTTATCGTGGTTGTAGTGGTGGTGATCTTAAAAGGCAAAAGTACTCCTGAGCCTGCCGCGGCCGCACCACCCTCGCCTGCTCCGGCCGCAAAACCCGCCCTCAAACCCCCCGCAAAACCCGCCGGCAAACCCCCCGCAAAACCCGCCGGCAAACCCCCCGCCAAAGGCGGTAAGCCTCCCAGTCCCCCGCCCAAAAAGAAGAGGGACTTCGATGAGGACTCGTCAGGTTTCCTGTTCTAACACGTGCGGTGCCGCTCTTCACGGTATATAAACTATCCTCCTGTAACCAGTGAGACTACATTCTGCTCTCCTCTCCCTTCCCTAAGGACGGCAGCAACTGACGGCTGAGAGAAGAGGGTGAATGTGTTGGGTGTGTGGGGGGGGGTACATGGAGGCAGATTGAGGTTATGGCATCCCTCTAATTGTCTGTACACTGCGTGTATAAGTACTACGTGCGTGCACTTGACATGCAAGTGCGGGAGGGCTTGTAATTTCTCGCTGATGGTACAGAAAGAGGAGAAGGAAAGAAAATGTTTAACAAAAGCTATGCACATTAAAATTAATATCAATGTGGGGGTTTTTCTTGCTTACTTTTAGAGAAAAAAAACATGCTAATAAGACTAGTTCAAAAAACATGAAGATGTCGAGCCATTCACAAGAACTGAAAGGCGGTACGGTCAGCCCTGGTGCATGTCAAGCTCTTTTCATCCACTGCCATGGCGAGCTGGTCATTCGAACAGAAGACGAATGGAGTGATGATGAAGGCTACAATGATGGTAATGATAGAGCACATTCGCCCAATCTGATTCATCCGTGAGTTTTGCCGCTTTGTTTCAGGTGTGAGTATGGATACAATATGATCGTACGAGCATTTCGTTGACCTGAAAGGCTAGCATAACATAATAAGTTGTCAACACGAACGTCCGGGCAGGACGAAGTCTTGGGGACAGTTGGCTCTTTCTGCTAATGCTGGTGCAATTCTGCACAAAACGTTTAAGGCGGCTTTAATTGGGGGATCCTTTCCGGTGTGAATCTGTTTCAGGAACGTGAAGTTTCGTTCTTAATTGATTAAAAGTCCATCGATCACTAACTGGCTTTGTGTCAATTGATCATCCATGTTCTGTTTCTGAATTTGCCCAAGCCCATAGCTTCACGCATCCTATATGGCTGCTTCCACGCGTGTGAGTGGTGTTGCAGACGACCTTAACGCGAGCATCTTCTTCCATGAATGATAAACAAAAAGCAGGCAAAATACTTGTTAGCGTTTTACGCCGTGCCAGCAACTAAGGCGACATCGCGGCGAAAGCAGACAAAAGCATAGAAACTCATACTGGAATTGTGTACAGCGATTCAACTTTATTTTTTGTATTGTAGTGTTTTACTACTATTGTATTAATGTGTCTTAGTGGAAATCTTCACGTGTGTAGTATTTGTTACTTTAACCTGAGATTAACTTACATGTTTGCTTCATTACAAAGGCTCTTTTCCTTGAGGTTTTTTTTCTTTTTTACTTTGCCCTGGGGAAACGACTTAGTCTCGCTTCTTAACTATTGCCCTCAGGAATCAGGTTTAGACAGGGAAGAATCAACTAGTTGTGACATGGCTTTAAAAACATTTGCATGCTATTTTGTGATTTCAACTTTCATGCAAACCTCTGTGAGTCAAAGCTTGCGAAACCAACAGGTTTGTTGTTGCACTAGTGTCTTCCTGTCATTAAAGATCTTCTCTCAAAAGTAACTATGACAAGACACCTTCTTATTAAGACTAATACCCCGGGAAAGTCATAATTTAAAAAAAAAAAAAAAAAAAGACATGTAATACCGATATCAATCAAGAATTTGAAGATTGAACTGGATCTGAAAATAAGCTTCAAATTGCCGCCAAGTTAACAGCGCATCACTCTCCTTAGTGTGTTGGAAAAAGACATTAAGAATTTTTGTATTTGTCATTTTTAAGAAAAAGGGCACGTGGACATAAATTTTAACTACAGAAGTCACTGAAGACCGTAGCCATGAGAGCGTCATAGTTGTCCAATCAGTGAGCTTTCTTTAATTGCTGAAATGAGGTCTTGACTTCTTTTTATAACCCACTGGAAACTACGATATATTCACATAGGATTTCACTCAAATTTAAATAGTATGTTATGATGAATAAGACGCAGTCGTTTAAAAATAATTTTATACTTCGGTTAGTCTATGAACATGAGTACTTTGCACAGGATAACGCGCGTGCGCGCGCGCACACACACAGAACTGTTGAAAGAATATGATGAATTAGGATTAAGACGGCTGAGTAAAGGTAATGCCTCCGATACCAAGTTTCAAAGCAGTGGATTGTCTTTTTTGTATTCTGTCTTTCTGAGGTATTATATAATAATAACAGTAATGATAATATCATCACTTTCTTGTAAAATGCCATCGGCTGAACACGATTTACAACAGGGACAAACAGACGCACGTAAGTATGCAAGATGGGAAAATGTTCACATAAAGTAGAATTTGTAGCAAAGCAGACAGGATAAAACAGCGCTATGTATAACACACACACACACACACGACACAGATCCACAAAGGTCAAAAGGAAGTCTGTGGATCCTCGTCGACATCGGAGTTTCTCGGTCAAAAGAACCTGCTATTTGGATGGAAGAGGTCATCATATGCTAACGTCCAGCGGCAGGCAACACACATCAAAACAAAGTATAGCGACACAACATCAGGTGAGGCAAAAGGACAGAAACACTCCTCTCAAGTTCTTATTTGTGCGTTCTCAAGTCTTTCATGGTACCTCGAATTGGAGTTGTACAAACTCCAGGTTCATGTTTTATCCAGGCTTGTCTCTTTGAAATCGATGAACACGTTGCTGCTGGACACCGTTTGTCTAAGGTCAAGCGAAGTAAACTCCTCCGGCAAGTTTCTCCCACGGACAACTCAAAGTCACGATGATTGGTCCTGACGTCCCTTTATCAGGCGGTGCATCTAACGGCACCTGCCGAGAACGCACAACTCGACCGATAGTATAGCAGTTGAACAATCATTAGGCCTGATTGCCACTGAGATGTAGGACATCAGCAAATAGATCCAAACCTGTCTTTAAGCAGGAAGTAAAATGGCCCAGAACTTACACCACTAAACAATCTGCTCCATAACTTTCATACAGACAACTTATCCATCTCATTAGTTTAAAAAAATGATGAATAATGAGCAGGTACAGAGCGGCTTATTTGGGAGCGTAAGCATGTTTTCTGTGAGCACTTTTCATAAAACAAAAGATTCTTTAAAGAAAACATTTTGGTATACCAAATTTATTGCTTGTTAAAATGGACACTTGGCAAAGGATTTCACAGGCAAAAACCCATGACAGTCACGCCCATAATAGCAGGGATGCCATCGTGACATTCATAGTTCTCTCGCACACTGGAGACAGACAGGAATAACAATCAAGAAAATCACGTTTTCAGCCTTGGAAAGGAGCGAGTTTATATTTCCATCTAAAACTGCCCCCCCCCCAAAAAAAAAAAAAAAAAAAAAAAACCAGAAACAAACAAAATAAAAAAACTACCACCACCCTTTCTAGCTTTTTATGTGGATGGAGAAAATGCACACAAGTGTATACTTTTAGGAGAGCTCACATTTTATAGTGGCATGTCACCCTTAACATTTTGATGTTGCCAACATCAACTCGAGTTTATAATGTAAAAATGGTAAATTAGCCTTTCGGTCATTGGAACTTTTCTCGGGGCCCAGCTTTTCCTCTCTACCTTGCTTAAACAACAACGTAATAAGGGGTATGATACTCTTTCAACAGCTAGGTCAGTTGGGAAAAGTATGATGCACTACATGAGTCATTTCATAGCAATCGATGTGTGAGGGAAAGGGGTAGGGGCGTGGGCAGAAGACGTTGAACCAGTACGTGTTCGTGTATTCATGGAACAAGAGAGCCATAATTTGAACACACTGGTGCAATCAATGTTACTCTTTGATTAAAAAACACACACATAAGTTATTTGCAATATTTGGTTCAAATTCATTGTTAAATTCTACAAACATGGATAATAATGTGCTTTATCAGGGAACACTTCTAGATGTATTTACTGTTTGTACGTTCAATATGTATTTTTCTCAAAAGGAGCCTTTTTACACATCTGATGAGATGCACATTATTTTTGTCGGTCACGTAACTTCTTATGTCCGCAATCACCGATCTGGCCTACATTCTCTTCTACCCATGAAGTTTGCTTATAATAGTAAATAAATGATTCGTACAGCGCATACTCATACTCGTAAAGAGCATGCTCTTAGCGCTTAAAGCAAGAATGCGACATGGACATCAAACGAGGGACGGAAGAATAAATACCACTGACGACAAATAAAAGACAAATATGGAAAATGCAAAGAGGAACAAAGTAACAAAAACTGAGAATGTCGTGATTCTGCAGAGAAAGTCGAGTAGGAAAGCAATAAGTGGAAAACGGGGAAGAGGGGTGAAAAAGAACTAGAATTGTGTGGACTCTTGTAATGCTCAAGGAACAAGTGCGTTTTCAGCGCAGATTGGAAGAATTCAATTGTGGGTGGGCGGCGGGTATGGAAAGGGAGAGAGTTTCATTGTTTTGCTGCACAGTAACTAAAAATCCCGGGACCATATGTTGTTCTGGGCAGACATTATTTTTAACAGACATAACTTTATATAAAGATCGGCAGCTTTTCTCTCACACACACATGTACATGCGCATGCCTGCACACACACACACACACCACCAAACAAATATGTCCACACTAAGATGCACAGTGAACCATTTACACCCTTACAATGTCATGTCTTTCACTAGCAATTCCTAAAACTCCATTAACAGTTCCACAAAGGAAAGTCTTTTTCCAACATTTAAGTTGAAGAACTTGTCAGTTTTAGCTAAGATCTATCAGACTACAATTTAAGCCAAGGGTGTGATTGTATAGCAGTTTGACTTCTATCTCCATAGTCATATGTCAGTTCTTCTCCCTTCTCAATGTCCCGTGAAGCAACAAGCACAAGGTAAGGGCGATTGTTCACTGGAACCACTTTTGTATGGCAGTTTCCTCTGCGACTATGATTAAGCAGTCTACCAAGTTTTCCTGTTTCTGCTGTGGCATCAACACTGTTCACACAGAATGAAGCAATGACATGAAATTTAATTTAATAAACACTAAAAATTTAGCAGTTATCTTTTCCATAAAAATGATACTCTGAGATATCTGCAATGCTCTTAAATCTTTTCCCCCACCCCCACCCCCACCCCAATCAGACAAGCTCTAGATTTTAACAACAGCAGTTTAAAATCCCTACTATCTCAGATCTGAATAATTTTCTACACGTAAGGATGATAAATCACTGATAAGACATCAGTGGTTAAATAGGTAATTCGAATCAAACTCAGGTCATTTAGTATGTAACGCTGACTACTGCTGCATCAATAAGCAAAGATTGCTTACGGTAAATAAAGCCAATGTGCACATGTTAAATACTTCAAACCTTGCACCAAGAGTTAAAAATGTTAAATAAAGCATAGGCTAAGCCAAAACCTTACCAATATTGCTTGTTCTGATAGATGAAGTAATACATGTAGCAGCCCACTTGTTCGTCTAATTCATACAGACTCTCACGCTGTTTAGCTGTGGTGATGTTTACCAAATCTCCTGCGTACTCCACAATGAATTCATCTCTTTCAAAGTTCCTAGCTGCCACAACCCCTCGACCTTTACCTTCAATATCAACAACCTGCAATGATGTGAAATGATTCAAACATGAAGCCAGAGCAGCAAGGGTAAGATTCAAATAATTCCCCAAAAAGCTCTGAACACAACAAAAAAATTACAAGATTTTCTTCTTGTTTTTCTTTTGGATTCAAGATATTTTAAGCCAACTCAATGTTTAGAGAACATTTGCATTTACAAATAATTTTCAAATATTTTAATTCACTCTCACACACAAAGTAAAACATTCTCACGTACCTACAACAGAGCAAACACACAAAACTCTATGAGTCTATGTAATGACAAAATTCGAATACATTTGGATATATTCTTCACTGGTGTACCATCCTGGATTGCTTATTGTTGTATACAAAGTATGCCCACTTCAGCAAAAAGGAAAAAAAAAGGTCCTAACCAACAGAAGCATTTGCTGCTTTAAATTTAAATAAAACCCTCTAATCCAGCGGTTCTCAACCTTTTACTTGCGATGCCCCCCTGACGAACAAAGGTACGTCCGCGCGCCTCCCTTAGCCACACAATGTAAGCTAATTTCACTAATACCGGTATAACAAACTCTTAAAAAATGACCACCTTCGCGACCCCCTTATAAGCACGTCGCGCCCCACCATTTGAGAACCGCGGCTCTAAGCAGTAATTAGTTGATACTCTGCAGAATTGTCATAGCAGATGTTACTTGGGCTACCATTCATTTCCTTTCTTTGCCAAACTGACAAACATTACAACTAACAGCTAATACAGAAGTGGGTAAACGTCTTGTGATGACTTGCCCACAATTAATGTTTAAAAGCTACAAAGAAAGAGATACCTCTAAGCCCTCTTCACAGCAAGAAAGAATCTTTTGATGCAGTTCTTTCTCTTTCTCATTCTGCAAACCACATGAAAAGGCATGCATAAGCAAATCATTCTGAAACAAGCCCCTGCATTTAAACATCTTACTGAGGTATTGTACAATGATTTATGCATCAGCCTTCACACACAGAATCCACGTTAAGTTATCTAGGGCCAGATATTTGTGTAATAATCTACTATCAACAGGTCAGAACATACAGACTGACCAGTATTTTGATGGCCCAAAATACTTTATAACTTCCTTTACAGATTCTTGTTGTTTCTGGTCTGCTAACCAGATATCCCATCCTCAAGGGAGGCAACACTTCTGTAGTCTAAGGATAAGGAACATCAAGCAAGTGTTAGCTGTCCAAAAGATAACCTCCACTTCCAGTTCATATCTGAGATGACAATTTCATAGTCTTTCTAAAAAAAAGTACCTTTGGTTTTGATTTACACTTAAAAAAATTATAGTATATTGGACTTATCTCTACCTTGAGCTCTCTGCTAGTATATCTACGACCACTACGACGTATAGGAAAGAAATCTGTGATTGGTTGTTGGGGTTCTGTCTCTCGTTTTCTGAAACAAAATCTAGCATTATTAACAGAAAAATCAATAGGGGTCACAAGTAAGAGAAAAAAAAGACTCAGCAATCCCCCCCCCCCCAATCAAAAAAAAGGGGAGGGGCTTTGAATCCCACAAAATTGTATCCGTGATGACTATGAGAATGAATGAATTTTGAAAGTTAATTCTTAAATTATATCCATAATTGTCACAGCATAGACATTTCTCTGATTAGCTCGATGCTCAGATTCTCACTTTATTTTTGCTCATCTCTTGCCTGTTAATATTAACATTTAATGAGCTAACAAGACTGGCTGCTTACAATTTTTTGGCTTAAGGTTATTTCTCTTATATAAGGAGACGGCAGAAAAGCACCAGATTTAACACATTAAGGTGAATTTAAATGCTGGTCTCATTACAGAACCTAGCACTTATCCTCCACATAACTGTCAACATTTTATTTTTCAGATATCATTTAAAGACATCTCTAATGAAATTTGAAATGTTTGCACATTCAGTGATGTTTCCTATTGCACTGAGCTGTATGTATATCAAGTAACAGAAGTACATATTACAAGAAGAAAATTAAAATGAGGGTCTGAATATGTGAATGAAAAAAGTTAGTATAGCATTAGGAAAAATGTTATAGTTTAATTTGGGGATATTTTGTTATAAGCTAGAGAAAGGACATTTTATTGTTTCCTGCTATAAAATGTCTCTAACTGAACTTTCAGCATCCTTAACAACTCTAGGGAAGTTTTCATGCTAATAGTGCACACATGCAAATAAATGGGAATTGCATTGACTTACTTGACTTTGGTGCTTGTCTGTTTATGACTGCACTTGGATTTGCTGGGAGGAGGTGCACTCTTTGTCGTTGGATGCTGAGATGATGTGGTTGCAGTGGGAGTGGTTTCAAGGGTACAGTCAGACTGTGCTATGTCTGAAATTTGTGTTACAGGTTGAGGAGTGTCTTCATGAGCAACTCTGTTTGCATCCACAGACTTAGCTGGCTTTGCAGTGGAATCTGATTTAGTTCCAGTAACTTTGGGCCGTGCTTTTTGCTTCCTAGATTTCTTTGGCCCTGAAACACCATCAATGGTTGTTTCATGTCTTGTTATGTTCATGAAATGTTCACCAAAAACTTTTCGTGGCACCTTCTCTGTTAGTCTGTTTTTCATGACACTAGTCTGAAAATTAGTACCTGGGACAAAACACAGCTGCTGCAATGGCACTAGCTTAAAAACACCTCCACAAGACTTATTCATGGTTATAGTCTTATAGTCATTTCTGCCATTGTCCTGAAACATCGGCGAAAGATCTTTACTATTTAGGACACCAACACCACCAGTTTGGCAAAGGATATCACTGGCAGTCACAAATGAATTTTGATCGTGAACTACATGCCTGAAAAAAGGCAAGTTAATGTTGTTGCACCCTTGAATGGGATATCCAGAACTGAGAGTTAGTTGCAAGCACTGGTCTGAACTTGCAGTATGCAAGTTCATGCCATGAATCACAGTATGTGGGCTTAATCTTGGTGTGTTATGGGGAAATACATTAGAACTTTGCACTGTAATTACACCACAAGCATGCCCTAAAGCTCTCTCATACTGTACACTGTTAACTGATTTCATTTGCATGCTCATGCATTTCACAGGAGGAACCTGCATGGCGTAGTTATGATCTTTGTAATATGCATGAATATCCATCCTCATAAGAAGTACCCAGCCTTTGCTGGCATCAAACTTGTAAGGATAATGCTGTCAGGGTAAATCTGCTCAGTCTGCAAGTCAATTGTATGTTTTTAAAAAAAGAAGAAAAATTCAGCCTAAAATCAATGCACTTCAATTCAAAACTCATTGTCAGAAAAAATGATCCTAGTTTATTTATATTACAGCAAATGATAAACAATTAACTGCTTTATACAATCTTTTTATTTGCCTGAATATTACAGTCTTCACTTTTGCAGTGATTTGAACAGCACACTCCTTTAATTAAAGCTTCCTGCCAGTGCAATCAACTTTTTTAATGGTCAGTAATTTTAAAGTTTAAGCTTATGTAAACCTTTATTTGGCTGGATATTAAACAACCAAAATAAATGAGATCACTATTTTCTTTATAGCAAACAATATTTCTCCAAGACTTTTCCCAATCAAATGTTTCCCCCTTCCCTCCAAAAATAAAACAGGACTGCCATGTTGCCAAGCAAAACTACATCAAATTGTAAACAGCACAGGCAATACCTGCAGTACATGGCCCTGGGCTACTCTGTGACTTTCCGTCATTTGGAAAGAAGTCAGTGATCTTGGATGTAGATAGTGACTCATCTTTCTTTGTCTTCTCCTTGACATCTGTCTGCAAAACATTTTTTTTAAAAAAAAAGATATAGAAAATTATTATTTTGAACTAAAATAACAGGTTTGCTACTGCTACCATTACATAGCCATGGCTTATCTAGTTTTATATCATTCAAAACTATTTAATTTCCTTACAAAGGAAAATGTATTGAGAATTTTAACAGTATAATCTTTTTTCTTTCATAAGCAACATGCTTACTTCTACAATAACACTAAAATATAATGCTGAAAATCATAAACCTGCTTTGTTATTGTGTTGTAATACTACGTAATTCTGCATGATGGATTATTTGAACTTAACCATACCTTGATCAAGCAAGAAGCCCCACTCCAACTACATGGGGAATATATTACAGTCTGACCGTTTCACCTACCTTGGCAGCATAGTCAACAAAGATGGAGGTACGGATGAAGAGATAAGAAGCTGAATAAACAAAGCCAGGCTTGCATTCCACACCCTACAACCTATCTGGAACTCCAAGGCTTTAACTTTACACACTAAGATCCGCATCTTTAACACAAATGTAAAGTAAGTCCTTCTATATGGATCTGAGACATGGCGTGTGACAAATGCCATCACTAACAAAATACAGACATTCATCAACAGATGTCTGCGCCACATCCTCAACATCAGATGGCCCGAGAAGATCTCCAGTACAGACCTGTGGGAGAGAACCAACCAAAAACCTGCCAGCCAATACATCAAGAAGCAGAGGTGGGGCTTAATCGGTCACACCTTGCGAAAGCCAGCCGACCATTTAACAAGACAAGCCTTGGGCTGGAACCCACAGGGAAGGCGCAGGGTTGGGAGACCCAGACATGGAGATCACTCCACAGAGAGCCGGAGACAGCTGGCATGACATGGTCCCAACTGGAAAGGGACGCCCAGAACTGGGTCCGACGGTGGTGTGTGGTTGCAGCCCTATGCTCCACTGGGGGTGAATAGGAACAAGAAAAAGAAGAATCATACCTTGATAGCATGGCCATGAGCTTACTTATGCTCCTTTCCCAAATCCCTATCTTGCCATCATTGGTCTGACACTAATGCTGGGTGAAAGGTGCAGGTAGTGACATAAAAAAGGTTATATGATACATAACTAGAGGTAACTTCAGGGGAAATCAGTCACAAAATGCAGAAGTCGGATTGGCATAATAATAAGTTATGACTATAATGTTATCCACTTGAACAAATTTATTATTAATTGACGACTGGTTTCATTGCATGTTTTTCAGATCTGTAATAGATGTGGAGAAGGTAAGAGTTTTAGCAATTTGAATCCTTGACCTGACAAAATGCAAAGATTAACATATCTTAATCAGCTGGACTGTCTTTTTTTAACCTAAGACTCTGTCTTGGAAGATGCATGTGAGTATGAATACAGTCAGGGCTTCTGCTTACGCAATTTTTTGCGTACAGTACGCATTAAAAGTTCGGAGGACCCCTTCAATTGTCGTCAATGGGGTCCCATTTAAATTGGGGCAAAGAACAAGGGACCCCTTAAAAATCTGAAAAAGGAGTCCCTGGGACCCCAAAGAATTTAGCCTTAGCAGAAGCCCTGACAGTCATGCATAGTTTGACAAACACCTTTTGGGATATGCATCATTATGCAATTTCATTATTGTGTAACTGTTAAATGTGTATTTATCATTCAGTTGTTTATATATGGTACATAATACTTGATAATGAAATTATATATTTTAAGTTTTATACTCCTGGCAGTGCTCCTTAGATTTGTATACACCATCAGTGCATGATGCATTACAACAGCTACATTACTAGGCCAAAGGAATTTCTTAGTCTTAATATAATATTATGGGACCACTGTTGTACAAGAAGTCCATCTCCCCACTGTCAAGGTAGTTCAGAGTGCTAATCCACAAGGATCTGGCACACCAGTCACCAAAATAATCCGTCTGTCTACCCCCAACTCTCTTCTGTAAACGACAAGTTCTATGGTGAGTGGAGTTAAACTTTCCAATGAAAAGCCAGCCGTGATCGGGCAGGTAATGAGCTCATTCGATATTACGGTTTTCCAACTACTCTACAAGCAGCAAAACAAAACAGGTTGTGCCTATTTGGTCCGTTCTATGACTGGAACTGTGGTGTGGATAGGAAAGAGCATTTGCAACCTCGCTTACAGTTTTTCAGCTGGATTGAGCAACCTGGGAGCAACTACAAGCTACATATCTTTCATCATCCCATTTGTCACTCTATAAATGTAACATTTGCATGTTATGTTTGTTTCATATTTAAAATAATCTCCTTGTTCATAAAACATTTCAACTTAATATAAGATAAAAGGGCACAAGCTTAGGAGGGCTCAGGAAACCAAAAGACATTTTAACCAACTGTTAAAAACAGTTAGTTTGGAATGCACTTTTGAGTTTCTGCATGTAGATCATGGTGTCCTTTAAGCCTTTAACAACCTATGTCAATGTGTAATTGGGTCCTGCCAAAGTTATTTCAATCAATGTTTATCTGTGCAAATTCGTGACAGTTCCCCTAATTGTCCTCTTGGACAAATAAAGTGTTATCTTAGTTCCAACATCACATTATATACTATGTATTATCAGAATTTTGCATTCTTTCAGCATTTTCCCCAAATCCCAACTTATGGTGCCAAAGTAGTTGTGTGATTATTTCAATTGAAGATTCATAGTCCGTCTGTTATAAAATGTCAAATGAATGTTGGTACTCAAAGCACTTGCTAGTATCCTTTCACTTTTAACCCTGGCACAATCGTTCTTGACAACCCGAATAAGATCAAGAAAAAGAAAATTCGAGATGAGCTCACAGAGCAGACAGAAAATAATTAATTGAGACAGGAACATCAATTAAATTATGACATAAATATTAAACTCGTTTTTTTTAAAGACAAACAAAAAAGAGTAATATACTCCATTCATACCATGCTGGATTACTGTCGTTTAAACGCCTCCTTTGCTATGAAGCTTTGCAACTAACCTTCTGATTGGTCTATTCAAATCACGCACGAGTATATGATAAAATGCGTGATGATAAAATAAGTTATTATTAGAATTTTTGAAGATTATTTTAAAATATATAAAAACTAAATTTTTGCAAGTTATTTCTATTTTAAAATAAAATTAGAAGTATATTGTGTGATCTCGCTCAGCGCACTGACTCATGGGTAAATTTAGATATGGCCGAGGGAATGGTCGGTCAGAAACCACGCATTACGCTCTGAAACAAGAATGGAAACAGAAACAAGCGTGAGTGTCTAAGACGCATAAGCCTGTGACAGATTTCTAATATTGGGTTTATTGTTTGTTAATTATTAATCAGAAATCTGATTAAACACTCAACCTTTTTCTTTTCTTTCATTTTTATTAATCATGGATAGTGCATCGCTATGACATGAGATCTTTCGAGTCAGCCAAGGGGTCATCCTTACGTCCACGCGGTTTAGTCGTATCCTGAGAAGCAGTGACACCTTCATTGATTACCTAGGTTGATAGAATTATTCGTGTGAAATACATGTTGCATATACAAAGGTTAAATGCATACAATATTAAAAAATAAACATATATATTGCTGAAATTTATTAAAGATGTAAAAGTTTTCGTTTTTAAGTACTAGGATGTTTACACACGCACATCAGTCTTTCTACATGATGCAGTTCCTTTCCCATTTAATACACTAGTGATGTTAATGCCTTTTTAAAAAACTTAAAATAGATGAAAGGTTTGAGTCCTAAAGCTCAGATAGCGACTTTTCATTATGTTGAGTTTTGCTTTATTCATATATGAAGGTAATGACAATAATCAACTTTATTTGTCCCAGTGGGCAATTTGACATGGGAAGGTGCTATAGTACCAAAAAGTTATAAATAAAAGTAGAACAAGTTCGTTGCAAGGTGCAGTGTTAAGATGTACATTAGCACGTGAAGGGAAGGCAAGGGACAATTATATATATACTATAAAACAGCAAAGTTGCATCAAGAATAAACATGTGCGCACCTACAACATCACACACACACACCACTGCCACTTCATCTGAGGTTGAACAGCTGGACTGTAGATGGCAAAAACAATTTCAAGTGTCTGTTACTTTTACATGTTGGCATGGAATAATGTTTGCCTGAGCATAATAATTCAAATTCTCTCGTTAGTATATGTTCAGGTATTGACAAAATGCACGAAGCTTTACTTACTATTTGTTGATCACAGAAAGAAGCTAAATCCCTCTGTTAAACTACTAAATACTACTTACTTAAACTACTAAATCCCTCTGTCCAACACCTATTAGAACAGATGTGGACAATACTGTTCACACTGTTCCTATCATGGACAGAGAGATTGTGAAACCAGCATACAAATGAAAAGGATAAAAGACTCAATAAACGACTGGTAGAAACGACCTAAGATTGTTTGACTAACTGAAAAACTATTGAGATTACAAAGAAGGTACATTCTTTGTTAACCACATTTAACAATGTATTCGGTGTTTCGATTCCATTTGAGCTGGCAATCAAAAATAGTTTCCAGGTACCTGAAAGAGTTAACAGTTTCAACAGGTTTGCCATGTATCACACTGGGAACAACAAAATCCTTTTTGATTCTCCTGAAGTCTATTTACTTCTTTTATACAGACTATTTAATTAGTAGGATTGCTTAAATTTTAGATTGTTTTACTGTATTAGTCCATTATTTTGGAATTTGTATACAACAGTCAAGCAAAATAAATCTAAAACTAAAGAGTAAAATAAATGGTAAAAGGTTGAACTTATACCTTGGAGCTGGATGAAGTGATTCAAGGTGGGAAAGGTGAGGAGGCAACAGGGTGTCGTCTATCCTATTGGTCATTCGTTGCAAATAGTCTCCATCTGGCGCAGCAGATACCTTTTCCATCCTTACATTGTTTGAACTATTATTTTCTGCTAGACTGGGGAAGTGACAAACACGCTGAATAAAGCAAAATGTATCAAGCAAATAAAATTGCATATAGTTATATACCTGCATATGTACCTATATAGTTATATTTTGTACTTAACAGAGTGTTGGAGACTTTTCTGATTTATTGTCTGCTGCCTTGAATGAGTCCGGTATTACTGGAAATGATTTCGAAGATGACTTCAGCTTTGAATCATCAGGCATTGCATACAGTTCTGTGTCACAGCAAGTAAGAATGTTGACATTTGACTTTTTTCCTATAGTGAGAAAATTAAGCCAATAGTATTCATTTTTATTATATTTTTGCAGGTAAACAACATTGCTTATTAAAAACCTTGTTAATATTCATAAGGTTTTTTTCTCATTTTTATATATTTGGTTAAGGATTGTTTCTTGCATTTACAAGACATCAGTGACACTGTTAAGATTTTGATAGATACTTTATTGTTTTGTCTTTATTTAAATTTATATACTCAGTGTTAGCAGAAAAATTGCTGGAGAACAAAGGAACTCAGCCTGTCAGGCGCAGCCTCATTTCCACATGGAAAGATATCTTTGCCTTAACTTTTTGTCTTTTTCATTTTTTTCTGTTATCATTTATTTTAGTAACAATTAAAGAAATAATGTAGTCTTTTTCTGGTATTACTTTATGTAGAGGGAAAAATATATTTAGCATTGGTAATGCTTAGTCACTGCTATTTTATGAAAAGTGTAAGATTACTAATGGGTTAAGTAGGGTTTAGTGCATAAATTGTTTCATCATTTTGTAAGATTGTTGTTGTGTCTGCAAGGTCCCATCTGGGCAGGTGATTCCAGCCATTCCTGCCTCGCCAGCGTCCAATCTTACCAGCCAAGTCATCTCTGTTCGACCTTCAGGTGGACAGCTAGGCAACATAAGGCTGGTCACACCACCACATGCTGTGCCCACAAGACCGCAGAATCTCTCAACTGTCAAGGTGGTTCAGGGTACTAATCCACAAGGATCTGGCACGCCAGTCACCAAAATAATCCGTCTGTCTACCCCCAACTCTCTTCTGCAAAGGACAGGTTCTACTGTGAGTGGAGTTCAACTTTCCAATGGAAACCCAGCTGTGATTAGGCAGGTAGTGGGCTCTGCTTTGCCAGGTGCTGCTGGGGGTGCTCGTCAGCCACAGATTTTCACCATCACTCGTGTTCCACAAACATCAGGTAGTGTCTCGCTGGGCAGCAAGAAGGTCATTTTAACAACTCAGGGGTCAGGCAATGCAGTGGCAGGGAATGGAAGTGGGACCACTCAAAAGATTGTCTTGGCCCAAAATGGTCATACTCTATGCCCCATCAGGCCATCATCTAATGGGCAGCATCAAGTCATTGTGGCCAACATTAATGGTCAGCAAAAGATACTTCAGACCACTGCTGGGGGCACACGGATGCTTATCGGTGCCAACGGACAGCAGGTGGTGCGCGTGGCACCTCCTACAAAACCTGTGGCCACAACAACGGTCATTGCCAATGGGTTAGCTTCAGGTGAAAGTACGGCAGGTCCGCAACAGAGAAGCATCCTGCAGTCAGGCTCTGTCAGCAGTGTGAAGACTACATCCCTTCTGAGCAACAACTCACCTGTGCATGTTGTGAGCAAAGCGGGACTTACCGGTGGGAAAATGATCTCAGCTGCCTTCTCCTCCATGCACACTCTAGGTCTTCGCAATTCGTCCAGCAGTCCTTCCCTGGACAGCCACTCCCTTTTACCTAGTGGGTCTCCAGCTTTTGGTGGAAACATACCTACCATAGTGACACAAAAGACTGGGGTTGGCAGTGACAATTTGGGCCATTCATCTTTAAACAATTCTTACAGTGTGAATGTCCCAACCATTGTAACTCAACAGTTTGGCAGTGGCAGCGAGAGTTTTGTTTCAGCTAATGGGCCAAATGTTAAAGCCAATGTGTCTGGAAAGGAGTTGTCCCGCATTTGGTCTACTGGACACTTTCGAACGGTAAGGAGATATTTTGAGGGAGGTTTTGGTTGGGATTTTTTATTCGGGGATTAGGGGTTGCAAATGATAAAAATGGGAGGATGTCACAAATCCCTATTCAACCAGAGGGCAGATGACATTGGGAAGGATTATTCCTTAGAAAGCGTTTTTTATCAGCTGGACAAAGCAGACAACATAATTGGCATGATTTTGCCACTATGTCACTTGGGTGTCAGTGATGGCAAAAATATATAACGTTATTTTTCATTTTTAAAAACCCTTTTTTTCACAATTCGTTGCTCTTCTGTGATATGTTGGTGGTATTTTTACCGAAGCATTAAGACAATTTCTTAGTAATAAAAACTATTAATGAAACCATTAGCATCCTTTGATAGATTATTGCTAGATACTTTTTTTCTTTGACATATTTATCCCTTCTTATATATATATTAGCATCTGTACATTTTTTCTTTTTCCTGATAGCGTATGCATATTTATGCCTCTTTCAACTTAAGGTGCTTTCTGTTTTCCTCTAAAAACATAAAAAAAACAGGTACAGAATATTTGAAACTGTGGGATGCATTTGTTTAACATGTGAGTCTGGTCTATGCTTAGGTTGATACTCTGAACTTGCAACATTTACAGGCCTCTCAGTTTCAAGATAATGAGGAGGAGGAAGTGGCTGAGGAGGTTGAGGAACTTGGTCATGCTGAAACTTATGCCGAGTATATGCCTAGCAAGTGTATGTGTTAATTTGGATTCTGATACATTGGGAAATTTTCAGTTTTAACTAGTTTTCTTATCAGTGATAAAACTTTCAGGGCTGAAGCTATCTGAATCCATCTTGAATTTTTAATGATAGGCTTGAGACAAGATGTTCATATAGGCTTGGCTGTGAAAGTTGTTGCATCTGTAATCTTTTGCAATGCTGCTATTGTTTGCTGTTAATGCATGTGATTATACTTTGACTTGCACTTCTGTCTCTTAAAGGCTAACCCAGGTGTAGAATTATTTTTGAGTGACTGTGTGTAGTTTGTTTTAAGATAATGAATCTCTGAATCTAAATGATAGTTTCATTTACACAATACAGGCTGTTAAGTTCATAGCAGTAGGATCACTGTTGTGGCAACTCTTTGTGATTATTTGCATTGGCTGTACTTATTAGCCTTTACAAATTTCACAGGTTACACTCGTCAAGTGTGTAAAAACTGTAGTTAAAACTCATAATAAAAATCATAGTACCTATTACAAATTATGTTAACTGTAAACTTTTTGCTGTAATGTTTCTAATTTCCTTGAGAAAATATTTTTTTCTGTACAGTGAAGATTGGTGAGAAGCATCCAGACCCAGTGGTTGAGACCAGCTCGCTTTCAAGTGTAGAGCCTCCTGATGTACGATATCGGTTGTCAGTCCCAGAGAGTGTAATTGACAGTGGAGTGTTATCAGCATTACAACTTGAGTCGATCACATATGCTTCACAACAGCATGAAACTATCCTGCCAAGTGGAGAACGTGCTGGTTATCTTATAGGTAATATACATTTCTGTGTGACATAATATTTAGGCATTGGCTACAACTGGCTGCTTTTGTCAGTATCCTTGTCTGTGACGAATCCTTAAGAGCTTTTTTGCACTGATTCTCACTGATGGGCCTGAGACAAGGCTATCTTTGTTTTTTAACATATAAAACAAGCTGCTGCTAAATTTTGTATATCTTGTGACTTTTACAAGACTTAAAATAGTGAAAAAAAGAAATTGACATTTTTTTATCCCCAAATTAAAATTTTCGGTGGATATCTAGCTGTTGATTAGGTGCTTTTGCAAGTCTCAGGTCTGCAGCGAAATAACAGGCAGATCTGCTTTTACATGTACTATTACTGATCTGCAAAATATTGATCAAATTAATTGTATAAATTTTCTTTAAACTTGTTTTGTATAATTTTCTGTTAAAAATATATTTATATGTATTTTCTGTTAAATTCATGTCATGTAGCAGGGAGGTTTGCTATTGCACGTTAATGTGCCACAAATGGACACTTGAACATCTTAGGATTTCTGAACAGAGCTTAGACACTAAGGTGATAAACCACTGTCAGCCTGTCCCTGAAAATTCTAAATGCTATTATCCATTCACTGTAACAGGTCTGCCCAGCATTAAATTCTATCTATGAATACATTTTGTTTGTGCTTTCTATAAATTCAAGTTTAAAATTAATAGACCTTAACTCCATGTATGTTAGATTCTCTATTGTACATAGAACACGATGTATGGACATGCATGATGCCTTTCCTTGAGTGCTTGCCCTTTAAGGACTTTTGAATAGTATTAACAAGCAGCACCTGGGCTGTCGCTGCTTAAATGTGACCACTCTTATGTCAGTGGGCATTGATCAGAGAGAAAAACTGCTACCCACTCGTCAGTATAAACTCTAAAATGCAGCCTTGTCTGGGATGAACCTTAGAGCATCATATACTGATTTTATAATGAATCTCAATGATAGGTCTGAGACAAAGCTGCTTGCTGGTGGGTTTGTTTTAGTTGCATAGTAAGATTAGGTGGTTTTTGCCAGAAGCATGCTTCTCAAACTGTTGACTCATGTCATGTAACCCAATAGATTTATTTTTATGAGCACGTGATCAAATAGGCGGTCCGGTGACACAACGGTTAGCTACTCTCACCAATACAGTGAAGGTTGGCTGTCTTGGGTTCAGCTCTCGTCTCAGGCACGCTGTTCTTTCTCTGCACGTGGCATCTGTTTACAGGGCTGACTGCCTTGCCGTGATATAGCCTTAGTTGCTGGCACAGTGTAAAACACAAATTCCCCCCCTGTCCCCACATGATCAAATGTCTGTAAATTAATGTCTGTAAAAAAATTGAAATTTGCCGCTGCCCATGTGTAGACCACAAGCAGACATGCATTGCCCCAAAACACTTTGTTTTCTCTAATATTTAGGGCTAGAAGAACAGCAGTCTCCTTATAAATATCCTTTTTTATTCGGTTGTTAATCCACTGGACCCTGATTATTTACTGTGTGATTATGACTGCTATTACATTAGCTGATTACATGGACTGATCAAAGGTCTCAAAACACTTGCAGCTGCGATACAGCAGTTATGTTCGTGCAGCCTTATCTGTCAATACCTATATATTTTCTGGCGCAATGGATTGTCAGTAGAGGGCTTAAGACAGGGCTATTTTGTTCTCTAACTTAAACAGGTAGCTACTGGTAAACTAGTTTTACTACAGCAAGATTTAATGTCGGTTTCGGCAGAACTTGGGTGACTTATTTCAGCACTAGTGATTCCTGAATATGATTAATGCACTAGATATGGGGTATTCACTGAAAAATTTTATACTATATCATTGTATTTTATCCTAAGCTTGTGTTGCATCTGCAGGCAATGACAGTTATAGTTCAAGTCCAACACAAGTGTATTGGCATAAGTTGGCCGCCTATGAATATGTGTGTGTGTGAACTCAAATGCAGCCTTGTCGGTGATGAATCATTAGAGCTTTATTTACTGATTTCACAGTGATTCTCAATGATAGGCCTGAGACAAGGCTGTCATAATATCAGAAAAGAGCTGCTGTGCTGTACTTTTGATTTCACATGGATTTCCAGTGGTAGGCTTCAGAGAGGGTTATCTTGTTTTCTGACATAAAAAGGAAATTTGTTGGTCAACTACCTTTACAAAATGAAGAGTAGGATTTAACTCCACTTTGATGCAACTGATTCAAGTCTTGAGGGCTAACGACTCCTGAAAATGATTAACACATTGGATGTATGTTTAACCTAAGCCTGTGTTGCATCTGCAGGCAGTGACAGTTAGAGTTCATATCCAACAGCAGTGTATTGGAATAAGTTGGCCGCCTATGAATATGTGTGTGTGTGAACTCAAATGCAGCCTTGTCGGTGATGAATCATTAGAGCTTTATCGACTGATTCCACAGTGATTCTCAATGATAGGCCTGAGACAAGGCTGTCATAATATCAGAAAAGAGCTGCTGTGCTGTACTTTTGGATGGATTTCCAGTGGTAGGCTTCAGAAAGGGCTATCTTGTTTTCTGACATAAAAAGGGAATTTGTTGGTCAACTACCTTTACAAAATGAAGAGTAGGATTTAACTCCCCTTTAATGCGACTGATTCAGCACTTGATGGCTAACGACTTCTGAAAATGATTAACACAGTGGATGTATATTTTATCCTAAGCTTGTATTGCATCTGCAGGCAGTGACAGTTATAGTTCATATCCAACACTAGTGTATTGGTATAGGCTGTCTGCCCATGAATGTGTGTGTGTATGTGAACTCAATGGCAGCCTTGTCTGTGATGAATCATTAGAGCTTTATTTACTGATTTCACAGTGATTCTCAATGATAGGCCTGAGACAAGGCTGCCGTAATATCAGAAAAGTGCTGCTATGCTGTACTTTTGATTTCACATAGATTTCCAGTGGTAGGCTTTAGAGAGGGCTATTTTGTTTTCTGACATAAAAAAGGTAACTGTTGGTCAACTTCTTCTTCTTCGTTCCTATTCGCCCCCAGTGGAGCATAGGGCCGCAACCACACGCCGCCATCGGACCCGGTCCTGGGCATCCCTTTCTAGTTGGGACCATGCCATGCCAGCTGTCTCTGCCTCTCTGTGGACTGATCGTCTCCACGTCTGTCTGGGTCTCCCAACCTTGCGCCTCCCCTGTGGGTTCCAGCCCAGAGCTTGTCGCGTGATATTGTCTGTTGGCTTTCGTAGAGTGTGGCCAATCCAGCCCCACTTTCACTTCTTGATGTCTAGGCTGGCAGGGTTTTGGTTGGTTCTCTCCCACAGGGCGGTGTTGGAGATCTTCTCAGGCCATGTTAAGAATGCGGCGCAGACATTTATTGATGAATGTCTGTATCTTGTTGGTGATGGCATTTGTCACCCGCCATGTCTCAGATCCATACAGAAGGACTGACTTTACATTGGTATTATAGAGGCGGATCTTGGTGTGTAGAGACAAAGCCTTGGAGTGCCAGATAGGTCTTAGGGAGTGGAATGCAAGCCTGGCTTTGTTTATTCGGCTTCTGACATCTTCATCTGTACCTCCGTCTTTGCTGCTGACTATGCTGCCAAGGTAGGTGAAACGGTCAGACTCTGTAATACATTCTCCATGTAGTTGGAGTGGGGCTTCTTGCCTTGTTCTGACCCGCATTACCTCCGTCTTCTTGATGTTGATGGTCAGGCCAGTCATTGCTGCTTCTTCTGCGAGCCGAGTGAGCTTTGTCTGTGCGTGTAGTTGCTTGTGAGACAACAGGCTGATGTCATCTGCAAAGTCAAGATCCTCAAGCTGCCTGGCGAAGGTCCACTGAACGCCCGTGTTGCTGTTAGAGGTTGTTCTTCTCATGATCCAGTCTATGACGATCAGGAAGATTGTTGGTGAGAGCAGACAACCTTGCCTCACTCCAGTCCTCACTGCGAAGGGGTCAACTACTTTAACAAAATGAAGAGTAGGATTTAACTCCACTTTGATGCATTTGATTTAAGTCTTGAGGTCTAACGACTCCTGAAAATGATTAACACATTGGATGTATATTTAACCTAAGCTTGTGTTGCTTTTGCAGGCAGTGACAGTTATAGTTCATATCCAACAGCAGTGTATTGGAATAAGTTGGCCGCCTATGAATATGTGTGTGTGTGAACTCAAATGCAGCCTTGTCGGTGATGAATCATTAGAGCTTTATCGACTGATTCCACAGTGATTCTCAATGATAGGCCTGAGACAAGGCTGTCGTAATATCAGAAAAGAGCTGCTGTGCTGTACTTTTGGATGGATTTCCAGTGGTAGGCTTCAGAAAGGGCTATCTTGTTTTCTGACATAAAAAGGGAATTTGTTGGTCAACTACCTTTACAAAATGAAGAGTAGGATTTAAC